>JBCAUA010617622.1:0-16028 GCA_038406235.1 Peronia verruculata
CACTGGGAGTCGGTTTCGGGCGAGAGCGACGACTGCCTCGCTGATGTAATGACAGAAAAGGCGTTGCTTCTGACGATTATACCTTCTGATTATACCTGTCTATTGAGTGAAATCAGGCGAGGCCAAGAGAATCCAACGGTGGGGGGACAAGAGAGAAAGAAGGAAACATCCAATCTCAAGCAGCAGCTTTCACAATCTGTTGAGCTGCAGTTACTGTCGCAGGGTATGTCTCTCCCGCATTGGAATTTGCAGGCATGGAAAGAAATCTTCCTCTCGGCCTTGAGGGTTTAAGGGTACATTATCCATAGTCAGATATGACCGATTGAAGCCATCCATCGATCCATCCATCCATCCACTTGTCTATTGCCAATGTGAATCTGAGTATATTCTGCTTGAATATGTGTCTCGTCCTAAGATAACGGAATTTCCTATTAAAGACCAAGTTTATCATAGAATCTTATCTTATCTCATCTTTATCTCCCTTTTGGAAAGTCCCTCTACTGCATAGTTTGACGAGTGAGCCACACAGCAGATCGACTCCCTTGACATTTCTATTCTATTTCCTAGGCTTGAACTATGACTGGGGGGAGGGGGGGGGGAGATGTTTTGTCCCAATATAATAGAGCACCAGGAGAGCAGCCAAATCAAGTCAGCCTCATTTGATTAAAGACAGAGGATCAATCAATGGAAATTTTGCCGCCAGTTTTCCGATGGCGTGCTCAGACTGCACGGAACGAATGAGCCTCGGCCCGGCTTTCAGGACATGGAACATATCGATACCACTGCAACAAGCAGTTAAGTTTTGCTCGCTGTCTCGATTACGCCCTCGTTGTCAGGCCTATTGGTTTTCAGGTCTTGTTCATTGGTGAAATAGAAATGCATGAGGTCCTGGCTTAATGCTTTCTCTTCCTCCTTTTCTTTTGTTATGCACTTTGCAAGAACTAGTTCTGTCCAGTCTATTGCTTCACTGCCGTTTACAACAAAAGTAAACTCACAATAACAAAGACATCCAAAGTCTAGTTTCGTTCATTCATATCAAATCGCAGGAATGAAAAAATATAAACAACAGCAATAATAATAATAATATAACAATAACAAAAATAACAGCCATGCTAATTATAAGATAACAATTCATCACTTATTATTGTTATTATTATTATGACAATTCTTTCAAACCCCACTTTTCTCAAGCCTTGAATTCTTTAGATCCTTTGGTACCACTGTATGCATTTGCTCCCTGAAAGAAACCGCCAAACTTCAAACATTCTGCACAGTGCCAGACTATGTTATCTTTGCTACTTCCTGAGCACATAGAATCCAATGATCAAGTGTCTCATATAAAGCAATACTCTAGTCACATTGAGTTTTTTTATATTTTTTTTATTTGTTGTCCTCGGGAAAAAAAAGCGACAAATACCATAAAACAAACAAATAAACAAACGAAACATCACCAAATCTCCGTAGGCTGGACGCTCCACCTGTGCTGATAAATTTTCTCTGATTTTTAAAACCTGTATTATTTGTTTACAATGCCACTGAGTTCGTTGCCGGTTTAACATGTCACACCTGGGAATTCAAAAGACCTCTTTAAAATGATGTAGTTCTGTCAAGGGACGCCTTTATTTGGTGACAGAATTCTTTAACGCGGCATGAGATAATTTCCCCACAACTACAGAAGAAAGACAGAAATCTCCATCCACAGAAAACTACTGATATGACACTATTGATTCTCCTCCCCAATTTGTCCAAGCTGTCGTGTCAAATAACAAGAGCAAAAAAGATAAACTGACAGCTTTACAACACATGCTGGTTCTTTTTTATTTTTTTTATTTTTCAAGAACGTTGATTCTCTCCAAAGAGAAACTATCTGGGTCGCGAGCTAATTGTTCATTCATGACTTATTTTTTCCTCTTCCTCCCTATTCCATCCCCTTGCCCTTTTTTTTCTGTCTGTCTTTCTTTCTTTCTTTTTCAGCATGCCTGCCTCCCCAAGTCACAACTTAACTCTCTGCCCACCAACTATACCCTGCGGTCACCGTTGGTTTTCAGTCAGCCATAGACATACTAATATAACTAGACCTTGGTGCGCATGTTCAATCTCTGTCGGCGGCCATTGCTCCAATAAAACCACACTCTCACGGCTGAACCTTGGATGTCGAGCGGGCTCACGGAAGAAGAGCGTAAAGAAAAAAACAAAAAACCAAACCTCCAGTCAGAGTGGACCGGAAGTTGTCCCTGCACGCCAGGTCTTCTACTTGTATGTCTATGCACTCAGTACGTCAGCAAGGTCATGTCGCACGAATCAAGGTATTAGTATTTCGTGTTCAAGTTCTTTGCTGGGTCAAAATGCTGTGACGACAAGGGTAAGATAAGAAATGTGTTCTGGAAACGGCAATCCTTTCACAGGAGATCCGATAAAGTATTGAATAACACACGTTCACATACCATAATACAAAGAGGATTATCAAGGTAGGCTAAAAATAGTGAATTAAATTTAATTTAAAAAAAAAAAAAATCAAAATGAAATAAAAATCCTCACAAAGCGACGACCTAGCGCTTTACACCAGCATCTGAACTTGTTCTTAGCAATATGGTCACATTCTTCAATTTTAAGCGCTCACTGACATTCAGGCCATCAGTAGACATACACCCTTTTTAATTATGGCAGACAGTTTGTTAATGGTTTCATTAAGGAATTGATGGAGTCCGTGATGTGAGAGACACTGTCTCCTCTCAATGAGAATGTCAATCCCTCAACTGCTCTTTTTTTTTCCAGTAGCGGTGCGATAGATCTCCTCACCCACCACGACACGGCCAACACCTTCTCAATGTTACAATCATATTGGATGCTGCTGCAGTCCAAAACTTAGATCTCCCGCCCACCATGACCAAATCCAAGCGCAGCACCTCATACGGCCAAAGGCATGTTTACACATGTCTGTTTTTGACGGCTCTTGTCTGCCTGTTATAGTTTTTGACAAACATCTGATTATGCAGCTTAACACTTTACCCGTCAGGAACATACTCAGTAGCAGATTAAGATATCAGTCCAAATTTCTACACCCTGGGAATCGACCTCGGTAGACTAAAATTACCAAACACTGTGTAACCCTAAGATTTCTGGTCCTTGAAGTGCCGGATACATCATCAAATTTAACCCATGAGGGATAGCAGAATGAACGTTCAAATAGCCCTAGCCGTGAAAGGGTTATTGTCTCTTTCGTTTTCCTTTATATCGGTACCGACACTACTGCATTGCTGGGCACTGGCCAACGGCTAAATACAAACAGAGCTCTTACTTGCACAATACTTAACCCCTTTGTATCCAAGAGTGACAACTATAACGACAGGTAGCAGGTGACAGTTTTATAGGACTGAAAGTTAGCCAGCATTAACTTATTTACTTTAAAATAAACCATCAGTTTTCCAGAATGGAGTGTCACATATTAAAAGGTGGACAAAAAAGTTGCAGTATCCGAGTCTCTTTGGCAACTCTGATAGTCATGATTAAAAGAAGATAGTTGATGCATGAAGAAACAACTGGTTGAGGCTAGAAACATTGATGCCTACAAGGATGATCAGAAAGTCTAGGCTCGCATAGATGAGTTTCGAACCGCACCTCATTACATTTCAATTTTCGCTGTGGGTAAGAAATACAACAATCACTAGCAAATTCTTTGACAGGCATTAGCTTGCCCACAGAGATCGCTTTGATTGGAAAGACATCGAGTGTGTGGCTATCGGACAGGTGATTGGTGTGATGAAATCAGGATAAAACATTGTCTTTAACAGATCCTTTCCCTCCACCGGTGACCGGCCATTCTTATATGCAAAGACCTTACATACACTCCTGCGTGAACTAAAATACGCCAGACAGGGTCGGAATAAACCAGGCTTAGGGAGACTGCAGCAGCTAGATAGCTTATCCACGATTGTTTGTCTGTATGTTTGCGCTGGGGTTTACCTGCATGATCACGGCTATATTATGCCACAGTGAGGTAGGTTTACACGTCAAGAAGAAGAGCGGAAAGAGAGCGGGACAGAAGACAGGAGCAAGGAGAGAGAGAAGAGATGTCACCCCTGGAACGTCGAGGAAGGCATTCCGGGAAAGACATCACGCCGATGGCGGGTTCCATAGCCTGCAGGTGGGAGCAAATCTATATTTGTTTTCCCCACCCCAGTAACGAGAAAAACAACAACAACAAAAAACAAAAAAAAAACAACAACCAAAAAAAACAAACAAACAAACAAACAAACAAAAAACTCTTTCTAAAATGGCTATTATTTTATACTTTGCTCGCTCTATCTACAATTAACAGAAATACGCCCTCCCTTGGAAAGGAATCACAGAAATAAATAAATAGATAAATAGATACATACTTAAATAGATAATAATGAAACACACAAATGAACCACAAGAGAACTCAGGCCTCTGTGGGAGATTTTTTACATATTACAGACAAAAAGGCCGCAGTCCCGCGACCTAAGCTGTATGGCAAGCGTGCGCACCTGGATGTTGGTTTTTTGACTGATTAAAGTGAATGTGACCCAAATAAAACATGTCTGGTATTTTGGTGGCTTTGAAATGGAAGAAGGGGAACACTGACATAATGCATCGTATCGGACGTACATTTCGGATCAAACACCTTCGCCAATATATTATTCAATTATTATCGCCTTTTAAAACAATATGTCAAATATAATAAGCTTTTTTGTCCGGCTTTATTAAAGTAGAAAGACATATTTTTTATGCAGCAACTCTGTGCCCAATTTCACATGGATACATTCAGTAGTTTTCAAGTTCATAAGCCTTTTATGGGTATTGTTGTAGATTTCTCGTATAGATTCTCGAGGCTATGTGACAGCTACAGTTGGTTCTATGCTGTCTGATATTGGAGAGGGATTTCCACTAAAAAGCAAGATGACTGAATCTTCCACCAGGGTAGCCCCTCGACCTTTCAAGAGTTACAAATGGTAGTATTCAGTCCGAGAACACATCTAATCGCATTGTGGGGTCGAGCAAGCAGTCTCGGCTCTGAAGGAGTTAACCAGATTACTTTACATTTTCTGTGGATTCTGAGCTGGTTAGTCATCGGCTGAGAGACCAGGGCCAGTAAAACTGAGACTGACTCAAATTCTTCCCGGTCAATCCAGTTTTTCGTGTTCTTTCCACGTCTTCGCCTGCTTAGCTGCCTCTAATCTTGCATGGTAATAGCTTTCTTTTTTTCTCTCTGTCCGATGCCGGCTAGAAACACGGGGTCAACCCTTTCTCTAGACCTCTTTCTCTCCCGGGAGGCTTGAGGTGTGTTTACTGCCTACCAAAAAGCCCACGATAACTGACATCGTCCAGTGTGGAAAGATCATGGTGGCGTGTTTATGAGGAGCTCTTGTCCCAAGCCTTCCGTCTTTGCCTCGTTACTCCAATCTGTAGAATAAGTCTGTTTGTTTGTCTTGGGATTTAACAGCACATCTGCACGTTACACGTCAAGTGGAAGAGGGCGATGAGAGCGGGACAGAAGACAGGAGCAAGGAGAGCGAGAAGAGATATTATCACCCCTACAAAGTCAAGGATGCTTTTCATGGGAGACATATCACCGATGGCGGGCTTTCACCACCTGTAGGTGGGAGCAAAGACTACCCGAGAGGTGTATAAATCATCAACAACATCGCTTCAGAATACCGTACATTCTTTCCTTTTACTAACATAAAACGAGAACGTTACAAACAATGACGGAAATATGCAGCCACAAAAAGTTGACAGAATACTGTGAGATTTTTTGTAGTGGCTAAAGGGCTCCTTGCTATTTGTATCTTTCCACTATTTCAAATGAATTTGTGCTAAAAATTTTCGTAGCCTGATATCCTCTTTGAGGTATGATCTTCAGTACTACAAGAATATGCCTCTCTGGCACTAAGGTCTTCACACACTGACAGCTCTGACCCTAAGGAGCTCACACACTGACAGCCACAACACTGAGCTTTACAGGCTGCCTAGAGCTAAAGACTCTTTCGTGGGGCCTACCGAATTATAGTGACATGCTATCTAATTTTTGCTATGATGTTGGGCGACAATCTTTCTTTTCTGTATAAAGATAACTATCTTCTGTTAAATGCCTGCCCCGGATTATCATCCGCGGGTTCAGGGCTTGGTCTTTCAACCTCCTGGATGGCTTTTAAGGGTTGAAGATATATGGTAGCTGATGAAATGTCCCAGATTCCTGATACTTTATTTTTGATTATAACTGAGCGCAATATTCAAATGTTGTGTATCTTTGATTTTAGTTTATTATTATTATTATTATTGTTAGTATCACTGTTAGAGATAGCTTAGTTTTGAATGCCGAAGTGTAACAAATATATTCTGATCTGAGTACACTGTACAAATAATTTATTGCTCGGCTAGAGGACATATCAAGTATTGAACAATAATAATAATAATATAATAATAACAACAAGAACATGAACTACAGCAACAACCAAACAAAATAATATACATGATTCAAATATACTGAATTTCTGATGTTCGATTGATGAGGATTTGAAAATTATCTGACAAACCTTCACCTTGTGTGCTTTCAACAATCTGACAATGTGAACTGTGCCGTGATACCTGCTATAGTTTAGTGCTTTGTATTGCTTTCTATTATCATTAATATACTTCTTCAATAAATACAAACGTTGGAATTTAGCCGAACCAGATAAGATCAAGAGGTCTATAGCCAATATGGCAGATCTACTGTATCTAAGTATTGCAGAAGTTTATAATGTTTATTATAGACAGCGGGGTCAGTTTCAATTTCTTCCTGAGAACTAAAGCACTGGTCAAGTCAACGTGAATGGAAAGACCTAGAATGTCTGCTCTAGAGAACACAACTCCATCACGCGTTGCATGCTCGATCACAATCTATAAAAAGCCATAATAGAGCCTATCGTTTCCAATCTGTTCATGCAACCCCAAACCACACCCCCCCCCCCCCCCCCATGCATGCCGCGCTTTAATTCAGAATAATCCCCACAACGCCATACCTTTTAATCAAAATAATGGCTTGTCCCGTTCCAGGGAAATATTAAATCTACAGCTGATCACTTTCTTTCTCTTTAATCTATTATGTTGTTGTTGTTTGTTTTTAATCGCGTTTTACTTGTTTTTCTTCTTGTTTTTTTTCTAGTTGTTCTTCTGAATAATTTCATTCCCTATGCACTTAAGAAAAGAAAATGAGGCAGCCCAGCCATCAATGCCGGAAAAGGTCAGGCTAATGAGGAAATGTGCTGCAGGAAAATAATGGACTACTCCACCCAGAAGGTCAGATAGCGCCAACTGTGAAAAGTCAACAGATCGGACGTTGGTTGATTGACTTGGTGTGTGACACTGTGGGGGTGAAGATTAAATTTGTCTGCCTCAAGGCACGTCCAATGTCATTGTCTGTCCTTAGAGAGTACGATTATCTCGGCTTTAAGAGATTGCCTATTTTTGTTGAGACGTTTTGTGGGTAGAAATTTAAAATTCGGAAATTTTGCCCGAAAGGCGGCACACAGCCTACCCTTTCATCGATTTTGAACTGTCAAGGGTTCTTTAACGTGCATAGCGAACAAACGGGACCGTTGAATATCATTGTCTCATCCCAGACAAAGAGGGCAAAGTGTGGACGGATCAGACAAAAGTCTGCCCTCCTCTCCTGCTCCTTTCCTGATCTTCTTTAACAAACCCAGGTCTTGATGACAACACAGTTTGGAGAAATGATGATTTAGTTTTGCCATTTCCACTTCTCTTGTCAGCATAGGCAGTGAGAGAGGTGCAGACTGAGGCCAATGGAATGATGTAACAGACTACATCTATGTTTGTGGAAAGTTTTGTTATTTGAACAGACAAGGAGGTCATTAACCTCTCATGAAATGGAGATTTTGTCCAAGTCACGTAGGTCCTGCCTTACATGTCTTTTATCTTTTGTCCCGTGTGGTTGCTGTCGGCCGAGTGTCTACCATCCTGCACAATACAAATTAAGTGAAAACGTCTTTTGCTGAATTATACATGCCAAATATCGACTTTTTGTTTGCATGCCATTATAGCCTAAAACCTCTTTAGACACTGCTTTTGTATGTCTATGCCAGACGTGGTTGATAGTAGGTCAGTCTGTGTAGGTTGGGGTTTTCCCAATGACAGGCTAATCTTCAGCCTGTTTGTTGATTTCCTCATCTTTTTTCACTGGTTCCCAGAGCCCACACAGAACCACACAGAATCTTCAGCTGCTGGGCTTTCCCAGCTAGTGTGCTGGATAGCCATATAACTTTCACCTGTTGGTCGTACTATCGACATGTTCGTATTACGATCTCTCCCGTTTCACCACGGATATACCGATATTTTTATGTACCCTCTGACAACCGTAGGGTAGTCAGTAGTTAGATGAAAAATGAACATGAAAACGACACTCACTTTGGAGACGGACGTTTGGAGAGAGCTGGCTTTTTTTTTTTTTTTAATTACTCGTCTTTTGCCGGCCGTGATATTGATCGCATCCGATGTCGGATCTACTTCAGTTGACAATCTACTTCCTTTTCTTTATGATAATGAAACAGTTGTCAACACAAAGCTAGCCTTGTAAATATGGCGGGACTTGTAAGACAAAAAACAAAACAAAACAAAGAAAAAAAAAAAAGAGCTTTGCACTACATGCATTTCTACCGGCGACAGTCTCTTTCCATACTGGAATATGATTGGCCTGCAGTTGGTGTTTAGGAGCTAATTACTCCCAACCACACACTAACTGGCAAAGGCCGATCTGTTCAGTGATTTACACGGTATTCGAATGATTTTCTAAATAAAAGACATCTTGGCAAGAAGGCAATCGTCTGTTATTCCCCAGCTCTTATATATCAATTGATTGAACCATCGATCCAGCAGCTCCAGGTCAAGCTGTCAGGACTAGATGACATGTATGATTATGTAACATCCACTTTTCTACTGGTGCATGAGGCCAGTCTTTATACAGACTAGGCAGGATCTCTCCTTGTGGAAAGTGCTGGGCAATTCAGGGCCGTTGAACACAATCAGTGGCCTTTCTTAAACTGCACTTCAGTAACAGTTAGACAGGAAACCAAAGAGAAATAAACAGCGGGAAAGAAAGACCAGAATTATCCATGAGTGGACCAAGAAAGCGTTTGCCGAGATCCAGGCCTCATCTCATAATCTCGGGCATGGAGAAAATAAGTGCCGGGCCCGGCAAAAAAGGCGTCCCAGCTACTCCAGATGGAATCAAAGAGTTCAATAACTTATAGATGAAGAACGCGTGTTGAAGATAACAGATCCACAAGAAAGTCATTCGGTGTAAGAACCTTCATAACTAATAAAGTTTTCAGAAGACAATTTAAGTTCTAGTGTACCAAACGTGAGCTCATCTCCGCCAACTAACCAAAGTACACACTGTTTGTTCTCTCGTCTGTCTGTCCTCCACAAAATGAATGAGAGGAGTCTGATTATCTCCCTTCCCAGCCATTGTTTCTCCCCGTGTGTCCGCCCTGATGACTAAGATGGGTCTTGAGAAATGTTGGTATGTAAGGTGCGAACTGACCCTCCTCTAATCTAACAGTGGAATAAGACTGGAAGATCCAGGTCTCAAGAGAAATAGGATTTATTCAGGACTAAGAAACAATGATAATAACGAAGAGCAGTCACATAGCCTTTATTGCCGTACACAACAGATGCTACGTACTTTATAATCTTTGATCTCCCCGACAGGCCTGAAAATGTTACTTCAAATATTACGTTCTCAGTCCTTCGGGAAGCTTTTATGGCAGCTGTCTGTTAGGTGCCCCAATTACGTGTTTTGCAAAGCTAAAGTACCTATTTCTCTAATGTAGAGTCTTTTCCAAGGACAAAATCTCGGGCTAGTTAAGGAGATGACTCTAAATCCCAGGCATTTATGACGGTCCATGTCTGGATAACTCTCTCAGAAAATGACTGCCAAGTTGTTCAAGTGTCTGCCAGGAAGTGCCGTGGCCCAGCGGTTACACGTTTGCTTCTCGGCAAAAAAACAACAACAACAAAACAACAAAAAACGTAGGTTATGTTGCGCCTTTGAGTCACATGTAGACGGCTGTCTCAGTTACTACCGGGGTATGGGAAAGATTACAGCATGTCTGCATTTTTTTTCAGTGATTCAACGGGTCCTGCATTCTTGGCTACGGAACCCGATGTCTAGCCTTCTCGGATATGGGCCGATATATTTCGGATGACGTCCCGCAACTGTAGGTACATTGTCCACGTAAAAGAACGACTGGCTGTTCAAAATTGGATTCAAGAGAAGGCGCAGTCGCCGCTGAAATTGATTTCCAATATCCAACTTTCTACCTGCCAAAATTCCTTTCACTTAACCCTACACGCACCTAGTGGAGCCAGGATAATCCGATTTTCTTATAATTGAAAGGCTGCACACATCATAACAATAATAAAACTATTGTGCGTTCTTTAGAAAGACACTTCAGCACCAAGTAGGACAATCCAGTCTTCGATCTGATCCGCCTCTTAATCCATCCCAGGTTCAATATTGCCATTCATAGTTCAAAAGCTCAGCTGGGGACGACGTGCCACCATGCAGATCTGCCCTCACACCTAAGCTCGATATGACTGCCTCAATGACGGGTTATTGCGCAAGGGAAAACCATTCGTCTAGCATCTCTTTAATCTAATCTTAGTGTCCCATTTCCTCAAACCATTACATTCACAATCTGTCCATGGCAGCAATTGATTTTTTTTTTCTCTCTTTTGTTGGCATGCTGATTCCGCAAGAATTTACAAACAAATAGATCTATGTAAATAGCATCAGGCCAGCCCAGTAAAATAGTAGTGAGTAATATATCGGCTTCATAACGCAGTCTTTCCATCCCAGGGATAGGACTATCTCGGCTGTACAAGTGTGTTGTACAAGTGTGTCACAAGAATATTTTTCAAGGTACGAATTTGCAGTCCCTTGAAATTTAGTCTGATCAGCGGCATGCCCGCCTACTCTCCATTTGATTATGAGCTGCAAAGTAACCACAATTGGCTGATATATTGTCAACGGGATATTCTTTACAAGCGGGTATTGGGCTGCTCTAATTACAGGCAAGAAGTTTTCTGTTTAAAATTACTAGATCAACTAGGTAAAGAGGAGATAAGGAACAGATAAGGAGGAGATAAGAAAGAGATAAGGAAGAGTTAAGGAGGAGATAAGGAAGAGATAAGGAGGAGATAAGGAAGAGATAAGGAAGAGATAAGGAGGAGATAAGGAAGAGATAAGGAGGAGATAAGGAGGAGATAAAGAGGAGATACGGAAGAGATAAGGAAGACATAAGGAAGAGATAAGGAGGAGATAAAGAGGAGATAAGGAAGAGATAAGGAAGAGATTAGGAAGAGGTTTTCAAGAAAAGATAAGTAGGGACAGGAGACGATAAACTTTGTTGATAGAAAAGGAAAACAAAACACATATGTCACTCTATTCTGGGTAAGTTATCGTTCCGGACAGAGAGAGAGAGAGAGAGAGAGAGAAAGAGAAAGAGGGAGAGAAAGAGACACACACAGACAGAGACAGAGAGAGAGAGAAAGAGCGAGAGAGGGAAAGAGAGAGAGAGACAGACATACAGACAGACAGACAGAGACAGAGAGAGAGGTACTTTGGACATTGGCACGGCGCTCATTCCGGTCATTGTTATGTAAAGAAAATCCTAGGACAGGAGGGAATGATGTAAAGAAGTGAGTGCTGAACAAGGAAAGAGGTCGGCAGGATCAGGTCTGTCAGCTGTTAACTTGTACTGCTAACAGGCAGGCAGCGAGTCTTCTTTGGTTTGTATTCCTGCTTCAAAAAGACAAGACAGTGTGAGCTGAGATGAGACAGGGTAGGACGAAATGAGGTAAAATAAGACAAGACAACATATGATAAGGTTGATAGACCAGATGGACCGAGATACGAAGAGATAAAATGGGATGAATATGGACTGTATTGTTCGTCCTATTTCTATGCACAGGAGAGAGAGAGACAGACGCAGATTTTCTTACCAGGAAATCAAACAAGCTTAGGTCTTATGTCGGCAATAAATCAACTGAGCTAACCCCAAGACGTACCCTAATCCTCCCGCTCCGAGTAATTCTTACATGACCTATTAACTCCATCCCACTGTCTTAAATTGCTCGTCAGTCATCGCATCTACACCGGAAATCGTTGGTCGTCATGGGATCTGAAAGACCCGATATGGTACGGACGCTTAAAGTGACAGAACTTACCTTGAATTTCTCCAGGTTGGCTTTCCGTTCCTGCGGCTTCCTGTCGCCATGGAGACAGACGCAGGAATACTTGCCTGGGGAAAGAAGAAAAAAAAAATAAGACCAGGTAAGATAATCTGGTGCAATAATTCACGGCTTGGGCGGCAAGAGAGAACAGCAAGATACAGGTGAAGATCAAAGGGCAAACAGCCACTTCACATTTAACTCGAAGGGGAAAATGGCAATTTTGTTTTTTTAAGACTTCTAAGCCTTTTTTTTATGTGTGTGTGTGAAGGTTTTGATTCAAATCTTTGCTATGAACAACAGCGGCCGATCGTTTGTGTGGGAGACCCAAGGCAAAGAGCTAAACCCGTGGACCGGAATTCTATGAGTGTGTAAAACTGGATATTACTAGTTCATGTTCCACTAAGTAAAAACCTGGAAATTATTTCTGTCAGCGGGAGTGTTTGTACCCCCTGCTAAAAATAAAACACACACTGATGTTTGTTGCCGCTCCACCACGAGATCTGAGAACAATTGTCACCTGTCCCATGCAGTCTGTTATGTTTTATTCTATGTCAGTGATAGTCAACAGTTTGCAGTGTTTGTACCCTCCTACTAAAATTACACGGGGATTTCCAGCCTTCACTGACTTGGTCGGAACAAATCTATTGTTCTCTCCCCTTAATCTCCATTGTATTAGCGGACATCTCATTTCGTGCAAGGCCGTATCCTTATAGCATGCACACACCTTTGTCCTTCTCACAGCTACGTCTGGCAATTATAACGAGGTGAAGTTAATCTAATGTCAGAGATTCACTGAGAAAGTAGCGAACTCAGTCCTTGTCTATTCTATCTTCACTCTCATCATTTTGTAAGTCTTTCTTTTCTGTGACGAATGCCAGACTCAAAATTATCTTTGTGTGGTATCCATGTTGAGCTTACTGCCCTTCAATGCTCTCACCAAAGTGCTCAATTATGCTACATCAAAAGTAAAAAAACCGTCTTTTAGAACTTGCATATTATTTTATTCCATGTCCAAAATAACCACTCACATATCAAGGACATTTTGGATATTGAAATATAAGCACTAGATGTATATCACACAGGTAAACAGTAGGAAGAATGGCGACAGAAATGTCATCTTTCTTACTATGAAATACATTTACTGTGGAAGGAATCAGGAGCCGTTTCCTTCTGGCCCAAAGAGACCTCTGTAAGAGGTTGTGGAGGTTTGGAACAAGATGCGGCGATTTCTCATGTCTGTGAAAGATGGAGCCAGAATAACTAAGCAGTAAGGTCGGAGGTTACAGACAAGACATTGGGTCACAGCTGTTTGCTTGGAATGTGAACATCTGGCACAGAAAGAGTCGTAGTTCAACTAATTTCTCACCAAAGTCCAGACTAGCCGTGTTTATGTCCACTGACACCAAGAAATCTGTACAAGAAAAATGGGACGTCCCATCATTGCATCAAACGGCCTGACTGGTTTTTAAAGTTCTAGCCACTCACACTAGCCGACCACAAGAATCTCCACCATCAACCTGCCTACTGCATATTAAGTGCAGTGATGGAACTCAATACAAACTGTCACCTTCTCATGTCGTTCTTCGGCCACCTGTCAAGGTAGCTATCACGGCCTGGCAAACAAACAAACAAACAAACAAACAAACAAAACAAAACAAACACAGAAACAATAAAACACACACACATACATATGAAAAACATCATTATAAGATTTTGAGCTAAATCGACAAAAAATCGTCGCCCCCAAACAGTAATTCCAAAGAAGCTTCTGCTCTCCACTAAATGAGGATAACACAGAAACTATCCAGCGTGTTTGCATTCGCGACCCCTGACCCCAAATGCCACCCCTACTATCAGCAGCTTGTATACATTTGATTCTCTGTGCTGGAGAGACAGACGGCTGGGGTTATAGCACGACCAGTAACTGAACACAGTCATGTACAGCTGATGATACACTCAAACATATCAATATGTGCATGCACACACACTCACATGCTCTCTAGTACAGACACACGCATGCACACGCATTCACAAAAGCAGTCACGCGTACACACACACACACATACACTCATTACCATCTAATGACACTGGGCCGTTGTAACACACTTCTTTCTCCACTAAGACAAAAAAGACAAAACATGTCATTGATGAAATGACATTAATTCTATCCTAAGTCACTTACAGTAAGGCCTACGCGATCCCATAATTGCCAAGGCTTGGCGATCCCATCGGGGGTATCTACTCACCGTTTGGGAACCTCACTTATAAGGTATGAACATTGCGCCTGAGTGGCCATGAGCTGCTTGGCGTGCACCGATCATGTGTTCAAATCAACGTATGGGCGAACCCCTCTCGGTCATGTAACCGACCTACCAACACTCCTTTTGTAACATGGCTGCCCTCCAGCCTTGATGACTGGCATCTTCAGATGATGGTCCTAGACTACAAATCCAGAACGAATGTGATCGAAATGGATCGACAGTTTGGAAGTGTACAGCTCGAGCTGTAGGAGATTTGGTCTGGTCGTAGGCAGAAAGGTCGAAGTTTAAAACAACAATATCTGAAGTAGTCGAAATCTGAACTGCTCGAAGTCTAAAATAGTTGAGATATGAAACGGTAGCGATATGGAAAGAGCAAATATGCACAATATAGTACCATGGATATAGATGTCCACCTGTTTGGTGACTAAAGAAACGTTTTTTTTTTTTTTTTGGTGCTGTATTATATTCAAACATAAACGAGAAGGATTTAAAAAAAAAAAATGTTTGAGCAGTCTTTTTCCCACTGCAAGAACAAATGTCAGTTCTGGTCTACGAAGGGTTAACCACACAAAGGCATTCTGGACGGCGCTTGAACACTTTGAAAGCGTTCACAAAAAGCTGACTTGATGCACTAATCCGGGACTCACGCAATCTTCCCACAAAGTCAGCGTTGCTCATTCAAAGGTCGAGATGTCTCAATAATGCAAACTGAATGATCCGGACGACTTCCCAGACACTATTTGGGCAAGAGCGATCACTCTGTTCCAATTGCATTTCAGAAAAAGGTCTGGAGCACAGCTTTCGATGAAAAGTTAAAAAAAAAAAAACACACACACACACACACATTTCGAAACCAGCGGCTGACCTCAGAAAACATTACTGTCTTCGATATAAGTCAACATATATTGAAGAAAACAGGAAGTAAACGTATAGCACAATAACCTGGTAAAAGGTCAATCAGAATTCTCTAAATCTGCCCTAATTTGATTGTGCTTTTATTTTTGCTCTTTCCATTACAGGAAAGTGACCTAAGGTTTCACAATTTTGTTTTTTGTTTTTGTTTTGCTTATTCTGTTGTGCTCTCTTCCTGTTTCCTTCTCACCGTGTTTGACACAATTTTGCCCTAATTAAGCTGATGTGCCCGATAAATCCCAAACAGACAAGAATCTTCCTGGTTTTTTTTTTCCTTACCTTTGTCTTATTCATTCATTCATTCACTCTTTCTTTCCTTCTTATCGTTTTCCCATGTTTCCTTATTGTTTATTTTTCTCTCTCACCCTTTCTTTCTCTCTATAATTCCTTCGTTCTTAGATCGTTTATCTTTCCTTGTTCCTTACTTTTCTCGTTTTTTTTCTTTCTTTTTTATTCTCCTTTTTTCCCCTGCTCCATTCGTTCACTCTTTCTTTCCTTATTTTTTCCCTATCATTCTTTCTTGCCATCTATCTATCTATCTATCTATCTATCTATCTATCTATCTATCTATCTATCTATCTATCTATCTATCTATCT
>JBCAUA010617733.1:0-16027 GCA_038406235.1 Peronia verruculata
TGACTATCGAAAGATCTTGTACTTAGATGCAGCCGTACCTATTATGTGACATTTTGGAAAAACTGGGTCCGATAACAACTGTTGTCAACTGAGTAATATCACAGCGATGCGACTGGCATAGTAAGGAAAGGCCCAGACCGTCTAAAGGCGTTCTTTGCACTATCAAGTAGGGCTTCACCTGTTGGCTAAAGACGTGGTTCGCAGTTCTTGGGTTAAGAGCTGTGGTTCATCTATATCTCTTTTGGTGTAGTTCGCTTTTTCATCATACAAGAGACCACTAGCAGCCTGAATTATTTAACTACAAATGTTTCATAAGGTTTCCACTTTGATAAGTTCATGCCGTGAACCAAAAGGAATTGTTTTTAAACTGCAGTTTGCTGTTTCCTTAAATTATTGTTTGTTTCTTTATTTTTCAAATCATTGTCTCAATAGATTGATGCACTGCGAACGTTTACCATTGATTACAAGAATAACACATTTGTGAAGGATGGGCATCCTTTTCGATACATCTCAGGGAGCATACATTATTCTCGAGTTCATCCTTACTACTGGCAAGATCGACTGCAGAAAATGAGAGCAGCTGGTCTTAATGCCATACAAACGTGAGTCTCACACAGTAAAATGCCATCACAAGGTAATGCTGTTGAAACATCATTAAAAGCCATTGTTCATACTGTAATGATTGCAATGAATGGTTTGATTTTAAGACTAAAGACCCATAAAATACAAGTCTCTCTGCAAATGTAGAGTGTAAATCTGCGGTCATTGTCTGCTGCATCACATTGGTTTTTATGACTGGGCTAATTTTCATCATTTTCATTAGTAATTGTGACAGCACAGTTTGATGTAGTAATAATTTATTGTCTTGAAGTAATCACTTTTGATTTGCAATTGCTTCTGGTGAAAAGACTTAATTGCACTGATATAGATCTACAGTTTTATATATTCATTGTGAAAACATTTTTCTCGATATCAAATAGTTTTGTATTATCAGTTGTGGGGGAAAAACAAAATTTGTGTAATGACTGATCACATTTAAATTCATTTCACACACATTTTTGTGTATGGAAAGACAATTGCATTCTTATATTTGATCTTTACCTGTGCTACTAATTATCAAACAGTGCTATTTCTATTATCATAGCAATATTTAACAGTGATACTGAGAAATAAGTTAGGAATCTTAAATCTCCTGTTTACACTAAAATCATTGACCTGTGCACAGGATTTTTTATATGTGAAATCAGACTCTCATCAAATTTTGAGCACATGGAGTTATTGGTATCTTTGTGAAGATTATTAATTTCTTGATCTGTGTGTAACAAATTTTTGTTGTACCTTAAGTAGGATTCAAGATATGAGCAATTAAAGGCCATGGGGGTGACATGTTTGATGCAGCTGAATTAAGTGAGAAAATGGCCAAATTCTTATTTGTCCTGAATGGGCCATGCCACTAAATTACAACTTTTGGGCTTTTACTCAGTCTGTTTCAGCAAATTTAACTCTGAAATGCATTTTAAGATTGAAATGAAAGGTTCTGTGAAGGGAAAAAAAATGTGTTAAAAATTAATAACAATTTAAAACCATGTGATTTCTCCCATCACCTCAGTTTGACGAGCGTGTGGTTTCATCATGCTGTATCTCATATGTTTTAACAAAGTTACCACAATCTTTAGTTTTACTTGTGTTTTCAATACTGTGGCTAAATTTCTTCTTATCCTCTTTAGGTATGTTCCATGGAATGTACATGAACTGACACCAGGCCAGTTTTATTGGGCTGGTTGGTCTGATCTTGGCAGATTTCTTAAATTGGCTGAAGAGGCTGATTTGGTAGTGTTGCTGAGGATTGGGCCC
Source organism: Peronia verruculata (assembly GCA_038406235.1). NCBI lineage: Eukaryota > Metazoa > Mollusca > Gastropoda > Systellommatophora > Onchidiidae > Peronia > Peronia verruculata. The sequence goes on from JBCAUA010617733.1 coordinate 1,855, forward strand.
TACATTTGTGGAGAATGGGAGTTTGTATGTTAGCATTATCATTAATGGACAATGTCAACAGAGATAGAACAATAATGTGTACAAATTAATGAGTTATAGGACATGGTAATTATAAGTGAATTTAATTTCAGTTGCAGAAAAGTTAAAAATTTGTAAAAAATTGAATTTTTCATTGCCATAAAAGTATCCCTTTCACATTGAGTAACCGTTTACATTCATCTGTATCTATGAGAACAGTAGGTTATGCCATTCTAAATGTATCTAAGTACTGGTGGTGTTAAGGATCTTATTGAAATCATATAGCATGTCTTGGCTAATTTTTGTACAAAATAATTCCCACTTCAGTATTTGGTGAAAGATTTCTGTAGATGTGACAGTTCTGCAATTGTTTTCAGGGTGGATTCCCTGCTTGGCTGCTTACTGAAGACCCAGATATGATTTTCCGGTCCAGTGACCCTGGTGAGTTCCTGGAATGCATCAATAAAGGGAAGGCAGTTATGAGGAAAGTTGGAGATTTTGTGTAAAGTCAGGTACAAAGTTAAAAGAGTAATCAGACAAAAATGTCAAAATCTTAGTGGAATTTCTGTAAGTAGAGATGATAATTTAGTAATCATTAAAGGCAAGTATCATATACTGAAGCAAGTCAGTGCTTGTGATACCAGAAAGAAATTTTCCAAAGCAGATATGTCTATTCACATTTAAAATCTTAATCATCTATTGAATGAACACATATCAAGAAGCACAAGGCAATATGACTGCTTTCGTTGGTGTGGCACAGTGTTTCCAATCAGTAAATTGAAATTCACTCATCAATGTCCCATTGTGTCACAACATACCAGTCCATGAACTTGATATTTGAATCAGTGATCAGTGTAATAATCTCATGAACAATAAAGTGAATTCCTTTAAACTGGGAAAACACAAATATGACATAAAATGAATCCAGTGTATGATCTGACACAGAGAAAGCTGAAAATGTATTTTAGACATCTTTAGAGAACCTTAAAGTTTTGTGCAAAATTTATAAATATATTGTTTTATTTATGCTTATGCATATCCATACAACTGCTTTTTTCAGCAAATAATTTCATTCATTAACAAACATTGTTGTTCATAGGTTTGTGAATTAGATGTTCACTGCTGTTGACTGAGTGATTTAAAAAAACATGCATGTGCAAAATGTTTTTTGTCATTCCAGCATATATCAAGTGGCTGGATAAGTGGTACACAGCTCTGTTGAACTACATCAAGCCCTTTTTGTATGACAATGGTGGCCCAGTAGTTATGGTACAGGTTAGTGGATAAAACTAAATCCTGGAAGAAATGAAAGATCATTTCTTTTGTACCGATTGTGATTCAACTCATTGAATGCATTCACTTTAATAATATATACGGACAACCATTAATTATCCCAACAATCAAAGTTTGCCACTATGCAGTTGTTGGAAATTTAATTTCTTGTCTTTGTTGTTCATTCAGATTGGTTGTCACCACTTGCATATTTTAAAGATATTTCTGTTAAATTCAAATCATAAGCGCATAATATGTCCTGTTTTCTCTGTCTCTAGCTTATTATACAGTAAATATTATGTTTGTATATCTGAACCCCTGTTACTTTTGCTTGTTCTGCATGATATGAATATAAATTATATGTTAAACTTTAAATAACCTTTCATTGCTTGATGCTTACTGATGTGCTAATTGAGATGCCATGTATTTCATTTAATCTCTTTACATAAGCAGGTGAATTTTTTGCTTAGTGCCATTGTATAACTAGTGAAATCTATCATATGATTTCATCATAGATCAGGACAATTTTACTCTTTTTTGATTTGCAGATAGAGAATGAATATGGCAGCTACTTTGCATGTGACAAAATCTATTTGGACTTCCTATGGTACAAAGTAAGAGCTGCCCTGGGCAATATCACAATCTACACAACTGATGGCTGTGGTTTAAACTATCTTCAATGTGGGAAGGTAGATGGAGCCTATGCCACAGTCGACTTTGGATATGGCCGTGAGTGCTTCAGAATATTCGATATCTTACAAATGTATTATCATACTTGCACAGTCTTTCCAGTTTTATAACTTAAAATGTGCATTTCAGCTCCACATAGTAAAAATAGGTGCAATTTATCTTTGGTAGGAAAGATACCGGAAACAAAAGGAGTACCTCTTTCATTCTGAAAATGAGCATTTTATACAGGATCTACTTTTCTTTAAAAAATCACTTTGGAATAAACTATTGTGAATGGATCCCTGGATCTCATATCTTAATCAAGGGTGATAGCCTGTCTCAAGTATTTTTGATACCACTATTTTGGCTTATCTAGTCCCAAGCTTTTGAATTGTCCCTTTTTCCATACAGTCAAAAAAACATTTGTAACAGGACCGCTTATTGCAGGAAACCGCCTTTAAAAGGAGCATCGCTAATCCCCATGTCCACTCCTTCTTTGGCATTAGTAAAATATTATCTGACAGTTGGATTCCTTAGAACAGGATACCTTTACCACTAGGGGCACACAATATAGTCCACCTGTATGCCTAGTGGTACTTCGAAACTGTGCAAGGCGCATAAGAGGGTCAAGGTCAAGTACACAGTGAACATGATCACTTTACCACTATTATTTCATCTGCTTTGTTCACTGGGTGCGCCTTAAGGTGGAGAGGCGGTGGATGGTTGGGCAGTGAGATCCTCCAAGTGGCTTGAGGAATCAGGAAGAGAGGAGGGTGGCTCATTTATAATTTATGTGATAAACAAAACAGGCTGAGGTGATGGAACCATGAGGATAAAGAAAGGACTCATATGTGAAGCTCCTAAGTTAGGTAAGACAGACACGGTTCTTACCATTCACTGACCGCTTGGTTCAGTTGGCCAATCAACAGTGATGAAAACTGGCAAGGTTAGCTTCTTTTGTACACATTTTGCGGTGTTAATATCGCAATGTGTTTCATAACATGGATCTAGCAAGATTTATTCCCATGGCATATTTTATCACTTCGGTAAATTCTTTTTCCCCACACCACCATAGTGATCACTGCCTTTCACAAGAGATCGCGCACAAAGGGATTGGTACAGTTGGAGAAGGGGAGTGGGTGGCTGGAGTAATATTATACTCTTGATCTTTCACATTCAATGGGCTAGGCTAGGTTAGTCTTGGGACTATTGTCGGGGACAGTGATGGGGGAGAGTCAAACATGAGGTCAGTTGCTCTGCTAAGACTTTTAACTACATGTATTGTACTACATATGGTATATGGACATACTGTGACTTTTATTATAATGTTTCATGTTAATATACTGTTATTGTCTTCACTATGTGGTTTGTGCTGAATCACGCAAAAGCAATATAATTCAAGAGAGACTATCCATGAAAAAAAAAAATCTTCTGTAATCAGGCAATAAACTAGCAATGTTTTATTCCTCTAATTCATTGCATGTCAGTTATAACAGAAATCACTTAAAACAGGACTTTTCTTTGATACCACCAATCCTGTTTTATCAGATTTCCCCTGTATATGTGAAGGCGAGATAGCAGTCCAAGTAAATAGATTATAGCCGTAATGGTAGAGAACTAATGTCAGGCATGCACTTTTGTTGTGGCTCATATTATAGGTTGGTGGTGATGATGGTAATGGGGGAAGAGGAGGAGGAGATGCAGGTTCCGAAGGTAATTTTGAAAACTGATAAGGCTAGATAAGTTGAATTAACATGTTTAAATTTAATATACAAACTAATGGAAGGCAAGCAATAAATAGATACAATGTACTCAGCCTTGTTGGGGAAAGATAACTTGGTTGAACTAACTAGGTCTCAAGCTAAAAAGGGTGAGTGTGAGTGATATGATGCAGTGTTATCTCCCTTTTATGCCCTTAGGTTTAATAAGCATTTTTAGGCTGAAAAGAATCTTGGTGATGCCATAATTGAGGCATAGTGCCTTTGTGTGTCATATAAAAGTTCTTTGGCATCATGGTATGAAAGAGATTCTTATACATGTTAAGGATGGGCTTAATAAAACCTCCTTATTTTGGAACCAAACTTATTGGTATTCCACACTCAATATATTGACACAGATTAAGATCAAGTATTTTTAAGTCATCCCCCCCCCCCCCCCCCTTTTTTTTTTCTTTCAAAATGCTCATTGTCTTCTATATCAGCCATGCACTTTCTCTTTTCATCCACATAAAATATCTTGTTTGCTATAGAGGCACTTTCATACGTGCACAAACAGACACACACACAATGAAAGACAAAAGTCATAAGATATTCAGGAATAATGCCCATTATTATTCATTCAAGTAACACTGACAAAAGGGTTGATTTATGAGTATTGACCATTGTGAGCACACACAACACATGCACAAAAAAAAACAAAACACTAACACTCTTGTGATGCATAAAACTAGGTCTGCATAAATATATTAATTGTTCCAGCTCGACCTCTCTGTCGCCCATGTACAAAACATTGTGGTGAGTTCCTTGTGTTGCCCAGCAATTGGGAATCTAGGTCGGCGCCCTCTTGACCCTTCCCAAAATTTCCTGACATGGTGTGATCTCATCCCCTCTCTTCGGACACACTATCTATCCTTACAAGCTCCATCAGTGTCTCTCTCCCTCTAACATTATAAATCTATTATGTTGTGTTATAATGAATGATTTGGGCATCCAGTAATTGTGTGTAAGGGTACAGCGTTAACACAATATGAGGTGGAGATAAGTAGTTAAGGCCTGTGTGAGTCATAGCAGCCTTGTTTAGCAAAGAAAACAAGTTAATTGAAGGGGACCAAAAAATTTGGTTGAGCAAGCGGGAGCGTCAAGCTACCTGGAGTGGAGCTACGTGGAGTTTGCTGTAATGACATTATATAGCCATTGAAATAGACCACATTGAATTTCAAATACCTGAGAAAGGGCTAGTTCCCCCCAAAAATGTAATTATGGTAATTTTGCAATGATTTGTTTCAGATTTGTCACACATGTCATGTCATCCTTAAACTAACAAAAGTGTACTTTGATTTGCTCCTATCTGAGATAGATTTCTTATTACACTATTTACAGAGCTTTGAAACTCGAACTGATCTATATATTTTCTCACAAAGTGGACTGAATTTTTGTAAAAAAAAAACCAGTTACACTATGAGAGAAAGATCTATGCATACTTTTTTGCACATTCCACACACGACTTATATTTATATCAAGTAAATCAGTTGTAAATTAAAGTTATTTTATGGAAATGGTTAAAAGGAGACATACTTGCAAAGGAATTTTATTATATTTTTTCACCTACATGTATTCTGTCAAATTTTCCTTAAAAAAAGTAATATTCAAGCTTGAGTTTAGAGAATTGAAAATATTTATGCATAGTCATCTTTGATTTTGTATAGTGTTCTCATAACTTAAAAGTGCTTGCATTGTTGTCAAGATCTTACAGCTTCATATATTTTTGACTGTCACAGACAAATATTCTTCATATTATATTACTGATATTATCATAATATCATCCATGGACAAAAACTTAAATTTTCATAAGAAAAACATTGATTTAGAGAATACCATAGGGGGCATAGGCTTAAAATTATACATAGACATAGTTAAAGTTCTTGAATAGCACTATCTCAGATTTGATAATTTGAAGCTAAAAAAGCTTACATTCAGACACAGAAATACCCCCTCCCTCCCAAGACAAGACATTGATTGATACCACAATGGTGCCAGATATTGATAAAAATAAATTTTTTGTTTATGCTTATGTCTTGGTTGTTTTTTGTTTTATATTTTGGTATGAATGCTATAATTTGTGACTGGATAACACAGATTGATGCACTTGATTTTGCTATTTGATTTATGTTCTCTTTCTTGTCTGCCATTACAGAGAATGCATCAGGTTGTTTTGCTGTACAGAAATTTTTTGAACCACAAGGACCCATGGTAAGTGCAATAATATTAATTTCTTCGTCAGTTGACATAGATAGATATGTCAGCAAAGTGACAAATTACAGAGTTGCCTGCCTGCCTTCTCCCTTCTCTTCACTCCTCTCTTTCTCTCTGTCTGTTTCTCTCTCCCTTTCTTTCATTCTCTCATCATTAAAAAAAAAAAAAAAAAAGAAAACAATAAGGAAACATTTCAAGAGATGGTTTATCTGTTTTTACTTCACACTGAATGTTTGTAGATGAAAGATTTTGTCTATTATAACCTCATATGGATTCATACATATATATTGTTACCAGATAGAATACACAATTACATTTTAATGGCTGTGAAAAATGTCTCTATAAAACCCATTCTGATATATACTAACATAGTGTTTGGAAGAGAAACTTTGTGATAGGTCTTATTGTTTCTATTTTTTTTTTTTTTACAGGTGAACTCAGAGTATTATACAGGCTGGTTGGATCACTGGGGATCACCCCATTCTACTCGGGACACAACACAAGTCAGCAAACACCTGGATCAAATGCTGGCCATAGGAGCCAACATAAATATGTTAGTTTTTCCTGGAAATTAATATTCACTTTTTAGATAACACATGGTTTCCTGAGCAACTCTTAAGTACCAGCCCCAGTATCAAAAGAATATTCTTTTAGGTGGTCCATTGTATTTGTTTGATGTACAGTCTGACAGTGAACATCACTCAGAGACTTGAAGGCATAACCAAAGATTTTCATGATTAGTAGTAGTGTTGGTATATTTTTCTTTGTCATGTGTTCTATCACTACTGTAAGATTTTTGAATGAACTAGTGATGAAATGCTAATGATCTATTAACAGAGCAAGTTTCAGGGAAGAATCCATGAGTATACAGAATTTCACTTCTGGTCTGATCATGATCATGAAAGAGTAATTATAAGAAAGTAAAAAGATCGGTAGACTGATTTAGTACAGGAAGCAAGTTGATTAAGAATATGCCAGGGAGAAATACGAAAATTTATGAAGAGTGCTATTTCAGCACCTGGAAATTCAATGGAAAATTTAACACAATGCAGATAAATATTGTTTTAGCTTTCATAAAACCTCTTATTGCCCTCCAGGTACATGTTCATAGGAGGCACAAATTTTGGATTTATGAATGGTGAGTTGTTCTTTGTCCATTATAAAAATTATTAGTACTGTTAATTCAGTTTAAAAACATTTGTCTTCATATATATATTCTCTTTGCATTACATTGCATCAAGGATTTGGTTATGTCTATATATATATGAAAACAAAGCTTGAATCAAGTAGAAGAAAGAAATTAACTTCATGGTATTGAACTTCTCATCAATATGTGCTGGAATCAGTTTTCAAGAAATGCTGAGTGATCGTCAGTAAACATTAGGTATTTACTTATTTTTCACTTATTCTGTTTTTTGTTTCATGGCATCATGGCTATACTTTATCTAAAAAGTCTATTCCTTATTAGCTTATTGATGAAGTAAGCATATTGATACAAATTGTATATATATATATATATAGAATTAATGTTTCTGCTGATCAAAGGCTTTATTCATCTGTTTGCCTGTATAGGTGCCAACAGCCCAAAATATCAGCCTGTCCCTACTAGTTATGATTATGATGGTCCACTGAATGAGGCAGGGGATGTAACATTAAAATATTACGCAATAAGAGATATCCTCTCAAAGGTGAGTTGTAATATAAGAATCTCTCTCATCATCTTGTTCCCCTTTCCTTTGTTTAATTGAGAAAGCTTGCTGGGACCAAGATTTCAGTCCCTCTGTGTCATTATTTTGCTAACTATTTACTTTATTATTATTGTGAATATTTCCAGTCCACAAGAATGATTTGAACTGAAAAAAAAAATTAAAAGGAAAATTCCTTTCTTCACTTCATTGAATAGGTTTTGTGTGCATATTACATATATAATATTTTGTGACAGCTGAGCCGCTGGATCTTCATATTATCCAACCAAAGTGCTTTGTACATGTTTTCAATTTCATGCCAATTCTAAGATAAAGTATTCTAGGATTAAAGTATTGTTCATTGTCGGTAGTTTTTTAGCTTGAGATATTTTTGTTCTTTTTGGAAAATGATGATCATATTTTTTGTTCCTCAGTATAACCCATTTCCACCAATCCCAATTCCTTCAAACACAACGAAGAGCAGCTATGGGAAAATACAGATGGAATTGGTAAGTTTTCTTTGTATCAGTATTTGTCTTTGGTTCATATACTGAGCAATCCAACATTGTGGGGCCTGTTCAAATGATGTTGGTCCCGGTATAAGAAAAAGTCAGTGTAAGAGATGAGGACTACTTAGGCAAGGGAATTTTGTCACTGATAGCAAAATATAAATTTTTGTGATTTACACTTTTGTATGTCCAGCATGACCTCTGGATAATTATGTTTCATTGTCTTTTTGGGGATGGGTGTAGGGGGATATAATAATAAAGAAAAGTTTAGTTGAAGTAGATCAGGATCAGAATCTTTCTCTTTTTTGTCTCCACTCTTGCGAGCTTGTCCATCGGTGTCTCGCATTAATGAAACGAGAATATGGCGCTACTAGAAGAGAACCTATGGCCCTCATTGAAAGTTTTTAAACCTAGCCCTGTGACTTCACCCCTAGGGGCCCGGGGTAAGAAGGCTGTCTGCTCCCACCTGCAGGTGGTATAAGCCCGCCATCGGTGAGGTGTCTCCCATGGAGTACCATCCTCGACATTCCAGGAGAGACACCTCTTCTGTCTCTCTCTCTCACTCTCTCCCTGCTCTTGTCTTCTGTCCCGCTTTCTTTCCTCTCTTCTTCTTGATGTGTAAAGGTATCTTACCATGTTTGACTACAATATAGCCGTATTCGTGCTGATGTGTCGTTAAACCCCAACACAACACAACAACACACAGCCCTGTGACTTAGAGTGTATGGAAAAGTGTGCGGACCTTGATGTTGATATTTTGGTTGATTAAACTGAATATTATTCAAAGAAAACGTATTTTGAATGTGTCACACTATCGAACGTATAATTCAGATGAAGCAGCCTTGCTAGTTTATTTTTCAAGTGTTATTGCATTTTTAAAATAACGTAAAAAATAATGAGCTTTTTTCGGATTTATGTACATAGAAACACATCCATATACAAGAATGTCGTGTGCCAAATTTCAGACGGATCCGTTCAGCAGTTTTCGAATCCATAAGCATGTTGTGGGTTTTCTTGCACTTTTATAATATAGATACAGAAACAACAGGGGTACAAACCATGCTGCTTTTGAAGTGAAAACAATCAAAATAATTCTAATTTGAAGGCATCAAACAGGAGAATGAAGATTGGGGATGCCTCCAGTTACAAATAAAATAGAGACGTGGTGGAGACATAGTAATCACATTTGTTCCAACTTGCATTAAGTTGCAGCACTGTTTGGAGACAAGCAGATGGAATTTCAAGATGCGGCAGTCTGTCTATCAGGATGTATGGCCCGGTGAGCGATATGGCAAAAGTTTAATTACTTTTTTTAAATGTTAAAGTTGGGGTCACTTATATAGGACATTGTGTCATTGAGGTGTGACAATGCCTGAAATCTAGCCTGGGCATCGTTTAGAACCCAAGTCTACCCTCAGCATTGTAAAGGCTGGTTCTGTCTGTTTATTTTGAACAGTCAGTATTGTCAGATTTTGTTCTGCGCTATTATTTCAAACAACGGCTTTACTTTTGTCATCAAAAGAGGAGTCCCTTTTTAACAGAATGAAATCTCTGGCCTGCATTGTGACAAAGCTGATAAAATATATTGCAACAGAGATGTTACTGGAAAGTTGTGAATGGAGGTAGATAGAAAATTGAATCTGAAGATAAAACAATAATTGTATCTCACTGTGTAGAATGGCCCACTGATGCATTGCTGCTCACTGACTCATTATGACGGCAACAATTTTTTCACTTTTTTCATTCATTAGTTGCCTTCATTTATTCGGCTGCAGTTGGACAGGGCCAGTATATTTTCCGTCTAAATTACTTTCATTATCATTGGCCTTAACACTGTTTGCAGCCGCTTGCCACAGTCAAAGATGGTTGCCTGGTTTCTATATACAGACAGGACAGGTAACTGAGTGCGACCTCTAGCTTAATATAAACTCTTTGAGTTACCATCATTATTGCCTGTATCAGAAACTTGAAATCCAATCCATCATCACTGAGCTGGTACCTATGTCTTGCATGGTTACACATCTGTTCATGCAGACATATTTTGTTTTTAAATGAATGAAAATGAAAGAAGATGATAGTTAATTTAACAGGCTTTATATATATATTTTGCATGCTACCAATTAACTGCCTCTACAAACTTTATCTCTTACTGTCTTACATATCTTGTATGATTCAGAGTTGAAATGGCAAACCAAACTTTTCCTCCTGTCCTTTTTTCATAAAGATATAACAGCCACAGTGTTTCCTCTGCTTGCCAGATGGACTTGTTTGTATTGAGACTATGGTAAATGGATGATTGGATGGGAAGGGGATGAGCAAACTGTGACCAGCTTTGTAAGATCACAACAGGATTTTTATACACAAGTTTTTGTTCCATGTCCTATCTGATCACAACCTGTGTGGTGTTTCTTCCCTCCCTGTTTCTGTGCCTATCCGGATTTCTGATACATATCTGCCATTCTTTGATTATTGTTGTTAATGTATTGTGTGTGAGAGGTTAGATTGGTGAAAAGAAGAAAAACTTGTCATCAAATTCAAGCCAACATGATGTGTTGAAAGGCAGAAAATCATGCCAATTCATGAGCAGTATATCGAGGGAAGAGAAAAAAAGAAGAGAAACAAACATATGTAAATGAAAGGGCAAGTCCACTGGCCAACTGTCCAGGTGTGCACAGCTCTTGCTCTCACCTCTCAATACTGAAGTACCAAGTTCTCTAGTCATTACCATGCCTCCTCTTCCCCTACCTCATTTTGAGTAGCTGTGGAGAATTATCCACCAGTCCCTGGAACAGAGGTTTGGTACTTACCACCCCATTTATATGTTACTCATTGAGTGGTTAGCTACACAATCTTCTATATTGTTCAGCGATTGACAAAGAAACTACCCTTTAGCAGTACATGATTATATTGGGCCACACATCAACTTAAACAGGATGGCACAAAAATATTCTAGACTATACAAAAATTAATTCAAGACTGCTACTTTGTTTGAGGGTTCCGTGATTTCAGGGAATGTGTGTACAGGTTATTTGTGATGGACTATATATATAGAGAGAGATTGAATTTCTTAAAAAGGAATAGTGATATATGAACAAATTTTCTTCTATACTTTGTATTTCAGTGGTCGTCATCTAATAACCCGCCATCTAAGAGCCCATTCCGCCTGAGAACCCTCCTCTTCTGCAAAATTGAATTTTTTCTCTATAAGAATCTGCTCGCAAATAAAAAATCTGCCTAAGAGCCCATTGTTGGGCCAAGACACATGGTTGATTGTGGTACAGTGTCATATCATACTGTCCACTTGAGAGAAACCCATAGTGAAATGTGCAGTAAAATTTTAGAGTGGACGCAGGTGGAGAGAGCATGTAGATAAAGGAAGTGATGACTGATGTATGACTGCATTATTCACTAATGCATGAGCATTTGTTTGACAACATGTGTGGCAGCACTTGTGATTGGCTCTGTGCATAAGGAGTAGTAAGTTTAGCCTCCTGCCTGATCAGTTGTTTCGCTACTTTGGTCAGTCTGTAAATAATTGAGCCATTCATGCGATTGTCCATAGGCAGCATAGCAGTATCATGTGTTCAACAATGATAACGTTGTGTGAAAACTCACTCTACATTTAAATGTTGGACAGTATTGATGTAGATCTAATTATACACTAAGAAAAAACAGGAATTGTTAGATCTAATTATAACGCACACATGGGAAAGAAGGCTGTACTTATTTGCATACCAGATAAATTTTTAATTAACAGTAACGATCAGCTAAACATAGTAGTGAAGACAATCTGTGGTCAGATGGGTGGCATAAAATTTCACTCGCCTAAGAACCTGTCGGCCAAAGAGCCCATTTTTTTGTCTCCTGGCGACCGGGTTCTTAGGCAAGACCACTATATAATGAAAATTGTTGAAATGTAGTCAGATCTTGCCTGCACTACTGAGTTTAAGACTGACTGTGAAGTTGCAGAAGTAGAATATATATCTACATGTGTGTTTTATCTTTCACAGGCTAGCACAGTACAGGATGCTCTACCATATCTTACACCATCTGGTCCAGTGAAGTCAGTGTATCCTGTATCAATGGAAAGCATTAAATTTGTATGTACATATACTGGTGTATTTATTTCATTTGTTGACTTTCTTTGTTTATTGTTTTGGTAGCCATTGTTTTTGTTTTGTGGTATTTTGACTTATTGCAGCTTTTGTTCTTTTGTGTCTTTCTTTATAACGGGCTCAAGTGTGTGCATGTGTTCTTGATTTTCTGCCATGTCTTTCCATAATGTAGACAAAAAATCATAACCAGAAACAATGTTACGAGTACAGGTAATACTTGTATCTTCTGAAGAAATCTTGAGACTCATTGCTTCCTTTTCTTTTTGTCATTGTATTACCCCACATTTGTAGTTTGAAAGACATTAATATTAATTGCAAACCCAGTGATCTATTTGCTTATGCATCCCTCCTCAGTATTACGGATTTATACTGTACCGATATATGCTTACAAAGCATTATGAAGAGCCCACTCTTCTCTTTACTGAAGGGATCCGGGACAGAGCCATCATCATGGTGGATAGTGTAAGTATTGATCATGTTTGAAAATAAACTGTACAGTACACTCTAAAACGGTTCAATTAAATTTGCAGGGAATAGAAATCATTTTATTCTGTTGCAATTTTGTAATATCTGAAGAGGCTAAATTGAAACAGGAGACGCACCCATAAGGCCAATTCATTTTCATTTGTTTGTTATTGTCATTATAGGTACCTAAAATGTGTGGTTATGTAGTTGTTTTGTTTGTTATTTTTCTGATTTAAAAAAATAATTCCTCCAAGATTATAGACAAAGTAAAAGTTAAGTTTGGAAGGGCATACTTTCTGCAGATGTCCGACTTTTTCATTAAACCTTCATCAACTTCACGAACCAGTATCCTTTTGAACTGCAGTGATAAACATGTTCTTTTACATCTTGACTTGTTTGGTTTTGAGAAATTCATCATTGATTACCAGGCTAGACCTAAAATAGCTTTATAGTCAATTTGAAGCTTATCATTTTCAATGTGATATTGAAGAATGCCTATCTACTTCTCAAAACTGGCTTTCAAGAAAAAATGACAAACACAGCTCATATAGTGTATGATTGAAAAGACAAAGGCCATTCCATCCTCTGATTGAAAAGACAAAAGGCCAGTCCATCCTCTGATACCATGGTTGTGTGGTTATAAATAACTACCAAATCGTAATATCTCACACATGCACGTAAAAGGCGATGCCCTGTAATGGTACATCATACTTAACTCAGGCCTTGAGTGACCAGTGAGGCATGAAATGGGGCGCGCGGTAGGGGCATGATTTCTACACACTTGCGCCTCAGGCCTTACCTTTCCTGTGTCATACTGCTGGGCAACAAAGCCCATTGTGGGCACTGGTACTTGATGCGCTCGGGGACGATTTCTTTGTCGGGGCTTATTGTGTCGTACCATAGATCGTGGAGTTCCTAGATGATCCACTCCCTTCTTCGTCTTTGTTATTTAAGCGTCCGCTCGGCACAGCGAGCGCGAGACCTATTTGCGCGGACAGCGATCGGGCTGGCACCCTTTACTATGTTCACCGCACTATCATTTTCTCGTCTTCTACGTCCTCTCTCACTCTCTCTCTCTCTCTCTCTCTCACTCTCTCTCTCTCTCACGTAAATCTTGTCGCTGTCTGGATGTGCCATAATATCTTTAACTAACGTAAAGATTTTAGGAATGGATCTAGAACACTGACAACAAATTAATGACATGATAATGGGGCGTGAGATTACGAATCTGAGTGCAGGGATGGATAAAGTAGTTTTCATGTTCAAGCATGTAAGGCACATAAGCAAGCAGGGCAGTTTAAAAAAAAATCGAATGAATGCATTGCAAATTAAAAATACATGTAATAGAAATAATGGAAGATGGAAAAAAAAAAAAAAAGATGAAGTAGATGCGTATGCTGGTATTGAAGGTGCTGACGGAGTGTATGAAACTCTTGGGCGAGGAGGTGGACGTTGGGATTTTAGAAGTT
>JBCAUA010617844.1:0-16026 GCA_038406235.1 Peronia verruculata
TGTCGGCACCCATCAGGATTCGAACTCGGAACTTCAGATCCCGAGACCGACGCCCAACCGCTAGGCCACGACACCACCACATATGTGAGTGTCTCCCTAGGGTTAATCAGGGTAATAATGGATTGTGAAGTGTTTGGACCCTGTATTGTAAAGAAATATGTTCTGTATAAATGCCCTCTGCTATTATTTTAAATAAAGTCCTTACAGTGTCACATAGTTGGAGAAAGTCTCAATTGATTCAAACAAAGTCTTGGCAACTTCAGTCAGCTGAGGAATGGATGCACTCCCGAGGAGAGCCATCTCTGCTGCTTCTTTAGAGTTGCCTTCCTTATCTGGTGCAAGGCGCAGCAAGACCTGAACCATCCATCTCACCATCTCCGAGTGGAGAGAGGAGACCTAGAAAGATGGATGTAAGTTGATAAACTTGAAATGACGACCAACACTTAAATGTGTCTTGCAAAAAGCATTGGCAACATTACCATGAAACATAAACAAATTATCTCAGAAACCACTGACAAATTTCTTTGAAACATGAAAAATATTTTTTTGTAAAAAATGGTAATATCACTATGTAGTATGAAAAATGTACATCAAAAGCCACTGAAAACATTACTAGGAAAATGAAAATGTTTTAGAAAAAACAACAAAATTAACAGTGTGCAACATATAAAATGTTTCAGGAAAAAAAAAACATGAAAGATGTTTTGAACAAAAACAAAAAAAAATGGTAACATTACCATGAAACATGAAAAATGTTCCAGAAAAAAAAAATGGTATCATCCCTATGAAATCTAAAAAAAAAATGTTTCAAAACGAAAACACACACACACATGCACAAATGCACGCACACATGTACGCACGTACTCACATGCGCGTACGCGCGCGCACACATACACACACACACACACACACACGAATGGTAACACAATTATTTCAGACAAAATTGGTGAAACCACTATGAAATGTGTTTCAGAAAAAAAAATGGCAAAATGAAACATGAAAAATGTACCTTATGAGCCACAGCTAACATTTATAAAATATGAAAAGGCACTGAACTCTTTAAATATACCAAGGCAGTAAAAGCCACAGATCATGGACAAAAAGTGTCACTTGCAAATGAAAAAATATAATTAAGAGTGCCAGATTGAGAAATCTTTTGATGGACTCATCATTTTCATGTAAACCAAACTTGTCTTAAGTGGAGAATTTATGATGTAGCCATTTAAAATCATAGCCATTATCAGCAATATGAGAAAGGGCACCAAATGAAGATGAGGATGAAGACATAAAGGTTATCACTGACCTGTTCCACTAGTTTGGCATCTTCACTGTCAATGGAGTTGCTGGCAGTGGTGGCCCATTTCTGAGTCTTCCTCACGACATCATGGATATCAACACTTAGTAAGAAACAACAAAGCATGCATATTGATACAACAAGACAGGCAAATGTCATGTGGCCAGGTGGAAGGAGTCAGGTGTCAAAAGAGAGTTTGCTGAGAAAATTCTGATTTTACTGACTAGAGTGTTAATTTGATGTGTGATGTGTTATACACACACAGGAGAATCATAGCTACAGTTGAGCACAGAAAAACAGAATTTGTCTTGCAACCAGGGCAAATGAGTCGGAAGTCGCAGCGGGTAATGAAGATCTACAGCTGTTTTTGATAATTTTTAACTACTTTCTGACTAAGACACTACATTTTTGTTTGTTTTCACAAAACCACAATTTAACCTTTTTTAATCTGAATAGTCGGAAAATAAGATTTGCATGTTTAAGTTTTCTGTGCTCAACTGTAGATAACTTTTTTCCACCAACATAAAGTACACTGACTTTCTTTTCCATTGACAGTAAATGTTTCTCTGTCATCTGTCACCATTCAACATTACTGGATGCAGTGCTGGGCACTGATACTGATCAAATATCTCTCCTGCGTTTGCTTCAGTCTTCATTAGTCCTGCTGACTTGATTTATCTTTCTGTACATTTATAGATTTGACACCGCATTCACTACACCTGGCTACATGACAAATGTATGTCAAAATGAGGTTTCATTTTGCTTCCAACTACATGCTTGAAAGTGCTATCATTAAAGGCATGAACATATTTCCATTGGTGCATCACACCCTCAGGAAGATCTGACAACACTGACAAATTTTCATGCGACGGAGCAATCATCTGGGATTCAGTGATATTTCTCGGCAGCATTTCACCAATAGTGCCTGCATGACTGGAGATATCTGGTAAAAGTCTACCATTTTAGATTTTCTTTAACTGAAAACTGTTCCACTTTCATTTATTTAACATTAGTCTAGGTAAATTAAATTCTCACAATGGAAAATTTTAAGTCAGCAGAAGCTAAAATTTAACGTGGAAAATGTCCAAAATGTTCTAAAAGCTATTTGTGTGCAATGCCTAACAATGTACGTAAATTTATCATCTTTAACTCCTTTGTCAGAAATATTTTCTGCAGCAGTTATATTCAGTCATGAGTATTAAAGTGGCAAATAAAAAAATGTTTAAAAAATAAATAAATAAACAGGTTAAGAAAGTTATCTGATGATGTTGACATGCAAAGTAAAGTGCTCATGTAAACTCATAGCTTACAATTTCCCATAGAGATGGCATATTTTCACTAAGTACAGATTTGTGCATCACCCACAGCCCATAGAAACAGAGATGTGAGAAAGATGTGTACATGATGTCCGAATTAGTCATACTTATATTGCTAGATTATGGCAGAAAAAGCTATTGACATTTCCTTCACTATGAGACCTCTGCTAAAAGAAGCAAATGCAAAAGATTGCTAAATTAATATAAACAAAGGAAACTGTATAAACCAAAGACCCTCAGTTGTGAAATGACGGAAAGTATAGAGGAGTAAGCGAAATGAGTTATAGAGCCCTTAATATTATATTAAAATCCAATGGTAAAAAAATTATAAAAATTAGAATGTCCCCAATGCAAGGATGTCCTCATCATGAATGCTACTACAAAGTTAAGAGAATTAAACAAAAAAGATCCCATGTGAGTTATTTACAGCACATGATTTAAAATCCAGTGGTAAAGAAAGTTTAAACTATCATAAGGATTCAGTATATCAAAACAAATAATAAACCAATGAAATTCTTGTTATGAATGCTATAATGTGGAGAGAAAGTAAACAATGGTGTAACATTGAGTACCATAATGCTATGGGCAAATGAAGCTGTGACTAAACATTACAAGACTGTTAATGTCCAAAGAAAAGTCAGGCAGTATGTTAAAGGATAACATAAGGACATAAATGATGTGACAGTTCAAACACTGACAGGATGGGACCCTTTCCTTTTAAAATCTTAGTCATAATCAGAAGAATTATTTCCAACACTGGAATGAATCCCTCTAAATTTGCTGACATTTGATCCAGATCAAAGGTGACATCAAACTGGTGTATAGCAAACAAAGTGCTTTTTTACTACATGCAGGTATAGATTCTATTTGCAATAACAACAAGACTATGAAGGGAGATTGTGATTTCTACCATGGTTTGCAGCAGAATTGTACACCATCACCAGAGACATTTTGACATAATCAATCTGCAATAGTTAGCGAGTTTCTAGGATTGTTGATAGTGTGAATGTGACAACACAGAAGATTAGCGGGTGCTGTAGATTGGAATAAATGAAAGCAAATTGTCTGGTCTGCAATATGAAACTGATGAAAGGATGGATGGATGGATGGATGGATGGATGGATGGATAATGGATGAATGTATGGATGGACTGATGGTTGGATGGATAGAAGGATGGATGGATAAAGGAATGGATGGGTGGGTTGATGGATCAATGGATGGATGGAGGGATAGATGGACAGGTGAATGGATGGGTGGATGGACAAATAAACTGACAGATAGATGAATGGACATCTGTTTCGATGGATGAATGAATGGATAGATGGATGATAAATGGATATATAGAGGGAAGGATGAATCATAAATGAATGGATGGATGGACTGATGGTTGGATGGGTGGATCGACAGATAAACTGACAGACAGATGAATGGGCAGCTGTTTGGATGGATTAATGAATGGATAGATGGATGATAAATGAATATATAGAGGGAAGAATGGATCATGAATGAGTGGATAGATGGATGGACACACAATAAATGAACAGACAAATGAGATGATGAGATGTATAACCTGAGAAGAAAATGAATAACTAAAATCACTGAAATGAAAAAACAAAGAAAATGGAAGAAAAAAATAGCTAATTGTATAAAAAAAATTAAGTTAAAAAAAAAACAACCCTAATCCATCTAGTCTGATCAAATCTATATTTAAATGCCAGTCACGAACATACAGCTAAGGCCCACTTATGGTGGAATCTAAGTGAAGGTTGCGGAATGAGGAATGGACAAACAGATCATTGGTGTTCACAGCTGTCATTCCAAATAGGTGTTTCTCTAAACAACTCTGAATGTCAGCTATATACACCAGGCGAGCCAAGCAGCATGCTGTTTAAACTAAGTGATGGTTTGGATGAAACATTCATGCTAGTAAAAAAAAAAAAAGGAGCTACTTCTTTATTTCCATTTTGTGACAATGAGGACTACCACAAAAAAGTTACAACATCAAATATGCAGAGATCTATACTTCATCTGTGTTTTTAAATAACCAATAAATTAATGGACAGGACAAGCATTAGATAATGATATACGTATTCTTTTTGGATCATTTTCTTTTTTTTTTTCTTTTTTCTTTTTGTTACTAAATGTTAGGGTTGTCGAATAATTTGATCCATTTATTTTGTTAATATGTCTCATCTATGTTTTTGATATAACTACAGCTGGATAGTTTATGTATAATGACAAGCGCTAAGTAAAGTGTTTAGTGTTTTTCCCTTCCTTTTAGCTAATCTTAAAAGTAGGTCTATCTAGCAATTTTATTTGTTTGCTTTGTTACAGATTATTATATCCAATATATATATAATGTGAAAGAATCAGTTATTCACAAGAAAGTGTATTACATGAAGCGAAATCCTGCTTTTTTCTTTTTAGTGCTGCAAAAAAAGGGACAAAAACAAAATAATTAAGATTTCAATTTAGGTGTAAAGCCATTAGAATACATCCTATTCAATTGTTCATTTTTATCAATGGTACTGGGGTGTCTTAAAATATCTGAGAACAATAATACTACTATTTGTTTTTATTAATATCATTTACTTAACATCTCATGTATTTTTGTTGATGTGCTTTAAGGCAATGGAGATGCAAAAAGTTTGGTAATTATTTTTCCTCCTTCAATAGCAAACTCTTCAGGAAAAATTAAAAATTATCAATTGTTATTGAGGACATGCTGCCATCTTGTTTCAGTGTCGATAAACAAACAAATCCGTGAACAAGTTTCCAATCCATCACATCAAATACGTGTTTTCAAAACCACACATGTGACCAAAAGTGATGCCTACCTCTTTGTAAAGAAAGTGAATGTGAGATTGCGCTGTTTAAATATCACAAGTTACAGATTTAAGTCCCTAATTACTGAAGTCATAGCTATGGTTAAAAAAAAAAAAAAAAGAGCTCCGGAGCAAACCCCAAAGTAAAATAATGAATTGGGGTTGCTGATGAAACAATTTGTGGCTGGACATTGCCATGTTCTGGCAACTATCTGACTTGATGATACCTCCTGGGCATCTTCAAATGTTTTGTTCTGGAGCTCCATCTATGCTATCATTCTCCAATGAAGAATTTAAACATAAGTAAACCAGTCTCTTTAACCTTCTGTAGACCATGGAATATTTAGAGATAAAATATGATGTTTTAGTCCACATACCCAATCAAGAACTTCATAGCTTACAGTAAAAGATATATGCTTGAGGACATGTGATGGTTAGGGAATGTTCTGCCTTGATTCTCCTCTTCAGACAAGTATTCCCATCACGTTTTCAACTGTATGTCAGTGCAAGTTATTCTTTCGATGGGATTTTATTGGGCTTATGAGGGTTAAAAACCTACCTAAAGAATCTTGGGAACAGGGAATAGATCTGTTCAGAAAATATGAATGTATCTTCTGATGAGCAACCACTGGAATTGTGAGGTTGTGATGAAGTTTGATGAGATTGAAAGAGGTAGGCATCGTCTCACAAATCCGCAGGTGGATGAAAAAGGCTGTGTGGCATTTGGTCATTTCTCCTTCTCCCTGCTGGTTAGCCATCATAACAAAAAATATAACACATTTATAGCTAAAAGTGCTAATCAGGGATCATGAAGACCATCAGACCTATAACTTTAACCCTTTTCATCCAGCCTATGACCTTCAACCGTCAACTCTACCTAACGTGCGGGCGGCCATCTTGTCTGTCATCATCTCGCTGGGTAGTGCCCACATACTCAATGGCCTGAGTAAGCAGAGAGAGCCACTCCTCCATGGTCTGATAGAGACTGCCCCAGTCTGACTCTTGCAAGACTAAGACGCCCTGAGCGCTGGAGATCAGCCTGGTCTCCCATGTCTCCAGTGAGCTCTGTAAGTGAATGATCAGAGCTGCCACTCCTGATCGGAAGAAAGTATGAACATTATTATGAAGGTGGAACATTTAGCTGAAAAAATGCTGGTGACAAAACTACTATGAAATATGAAAAGTGTATCTTAAAAATATTTGCTATAAAAGAAGGAAAAATCCATTTTAAAAAAAAAAAAACATTGATAACAATATGATGGAAATGAAAAATGCATTTATAAAAGCCACTGAAAACAATATTATAAAACATTAAAAAGGTATCATAAATGCAATCGACATTACAAAATTTAAAAAAACATATCTCAAAAGCTGTTTGTAATGTTACTATGAAATACGAAAATAGTATCTTGAAAGCCACTGGTAACATTATTATAAAACTGACAAAAAATATTTTTGAAAGTCACTGGTAACAATATCATGAAATATGAAAATGTTATCCTAAAAACCACAGGCAATAAAATTACACAACATTAAAAATGTATCTTTAAAAGCCAGTAATAAGAGATAAATACAAAACCATCCATCTAACCGAAAAAGGGAGTATCTTTGGCATTACCATTTTCTCCTGAAATTCTATGTTGGAACTGAAGAATTAGTTGATCCACCTCCTGAGGAATAAGACAGCAATGACTGAACATGTATGAAAGACCCCACAATGAAATTAGGTGAACGAACAACAACACCGAGAATAAATATAATATCATTTTTCACACACTGATCAATTTCACCCATAAGATGCTTAACAACTTCATTTCAAGTTTCAATAAATAGCATCAGATGAGACACCAAAGTGTTGTAACAATGAAACACTGATAACTCTTTTTAAAAGGTTCATAGATTTTTTTCACACAATGTTAACAGATGCCATAAATTCTGTGGTGGAAAAAAAAAATGTGTTCAATGTTGCTTGGCCAGTTTTATATTTCGCTCAGCAGTCAAGTTCTTCACCCTCTGAGTCTTCGTTACCTACCATTTCTTGAATACCTGTCTATTCAAAAACTTCAGTATAATTAAGGTTGACTCTGGGTAACCACTTCATAACAGGTTGAGAAATTATGGCAGAATTCAGTGTCTATTACACTTACAAATTATTCCAGAGCATTCTAGAAATTCCTTCCTTTAAGCATAGTATAACAGCTATTCTTGAAAAAACATTTTCTTTTCTTTGTTTCTTTTGCTATTTGTGACATTTCAACCTGTGAGCATGAATTTGTGACTGTTAGTTACATGTATAATGTGTCTCATCAGGTGCAAAAAGAATCTCCTTTGAGGACATCTTATTTTGCCATATCTACAATATTAAAAGGTATTAACTCTACAATGAAACAACTTATCTTAAAATGGTTACAGGACACTCATCAACAAAGAATATCTTGTTTTGTATCCAAAAATGTTGGTAGGTGCTCCATGACAAAACATCTTATATTGTTTTATCTTATCTTCTATTATGTTATCATATCTCAAATACCAATACACCCTGTTTCATCTCATTCTATCTTAAAATGTTATCAGAGCACTTTATAACAAATATAACTCTTAAATTCAAATGCTAATGCAGCTGTATATAAAGAAACAAACTGACTTAAAAATCACTGACCTCGTTCAGGGCAAGCATGTTCAACTGATCTGGGTGGGGCTTTGTGTCATTGCCACGGTGACGGCTAAACACTTTGAGGGCATTGTCTGTCCAGCCTTCCATTTCTCGTCTGATCTGAGCAAGCTCCTCCTGGCTGTTCAGCAGATTATCTCCTCCAAACACGTCTGTCTCTCGGACTATGTACTGAAAGGGCCAAAACAACAATAAACCAAAAAACACACCAAACAAAACATGAAAATGAGCCAGTCATATTTGCAATGCATATAAACTCATACCTATTATTTTTTGTTAAATACTCAATGGCTCTCCATAAATATTCTAAATTTATGCATTTTTATTGTCTTCCATACATGGGGGCTTTCAACCAAAAAACTTCTTTCTCTTGTGGTTTCTAGAAAGACAAATCAAGACTTGAATTTAGCTTGTTTAATAGACTTTAAGAGCAAAATTTCATTCTCAAGTAGCTGCCACTGAAACTAACCAGCCACTGACAAAGTATGTCCTCGCTGTGGATTTATACTGACGGGTACAAGAATACATAAGAGAATAGTTAGGATTATAACAAATTTCTAAGACAAGAATTTATCATAACTGTTATCAGTTCAGAAACTGAAAAACCAAAAGCATACTATTAGTCACCTACACAGCATCAAATATGATATACACATAGGTAAGCTTGAAAGCACTAGAAGACAAGGAAACTATAAATATTTAACAAATGGAAACAATTACAGACTTTTAACAACAAACCATGTGTAATTCATGATTTTACTTTAGGTCATATAAAATCCAGTAGTGTGGTTAAAAATTGTGACAGATTCGAGAATAAGGCTTAGGAAGAGTTTATCACAAACCTCATCCCAGGTCTTGATGCTGGCAACAAGCGATCTGGTGAATTCTTCATCGGGTTTCTTGACGGCTCCATTCTCTTGGTCACTGGAGACCATAAATCAAAAATCAGAGTAAAGTAAACATAGTAAGATTCTGATCTTATGAAAGTGGTACTGTCTAATGCTTAATTTAACTTGAATGTATATGAAAATGTGCAGATAAGACCAAATGGATGGATGGATGAATGGATAGATAGACGGGTGGATGGATGGATGGATGGATGGACATTAAGATAAAACTTGGTTGATATAAATATTTATTTACATTTACAAGCTCGGCCTTTTGTTTTTTTTAATTTATTTTTAAATCATTCAAGCCTCTATCCACTACTCCATCCATATGTGAACCAATCCATCCCTCCATCCATCCATCAATTCATCCATACACTGATCCATCCATTCACCTATTTAGCCATCTATCCATCCATCAATCCCTTTTTCATCCATCTACTCATCCATTCAAGCACCATCCATCCATCTGTCCATCCATCCATCAATCCAACCATCCATTCATCCATCCATCTATCCATACACCCATTTGTCCACTCATCTATATATCTACCCATCCATCCATCCACCCATCCAACCAACCAAAATTCATCCATCAATCCGACAATAATTCCAAATATCTAATGACTTTTCCAACTAAAAGTTTATGACTTACATATATTTCTGTTGAAAGTTTTTGAGAAAAGTTTCCATGCCATTTTGCACCGTCTTTAGGCTTTCTCTCATCTCATCCTCTCGTTGCTTGAGGGCTATGTTGAAGTCCTCAATCAGATCCCTCCAATTTTCCACAAAACCCTTTATGGCAAAAGAAAGACAGAAATATAAAAAAACATGAATTAATATCTGTACCCAGCATACCTCTCTATGAAGACCCCTTGTCAAAGCAAGACATAGGCAAAAATAAAAAACAGACCACCAGCGTCTATCATTAGCAATATCACTCACTCCAACAGCACGAGAATGCATCAAGTTATTGGGTCTAGCAAAGATCCCAACAAAGGGAGAACCATACTGGCCAACACCACATTCAGTGACACCAAAAGATGATCATGACAGATAACAACTCAGTGTATTATCTCTGTTTTTCCTCCTTCATATTACATTTGTCTCGCAGCCAGTCGTAATGTGACATAAGTTGCTGGGCTAGAGCTGAGAAATGGGGCTTTGAGTGTGATGAACGTGGTCAGCCATCATAATTTTGTTTATTGCAGAAATTGAAAGTACATTCATTTCTGAACAAGACAGTATTGGTCCTACCCTCAATTAATAAATATTATGTTATTAAAATTGGGTTTTTGTGAGGTAGCTGTGTAGATATATGCATTTGACTGTTCATTTAAATATGATTTTCTCAGAATTTCAGTCACTGCTAGGGGTTTCCCCTTCTCTTTTTCAACTGCAATATCTCTGGCTAGAATAAAGCTAGCTCAAAAAGCTTTTTTCACCACCTAAAAGCATAAGAAATAAGCTTTCACATGATACCAAAAGCCCCCATATGGTGAAAATTTGACCATATGTCTCATTTTGACTGGCTGCAAGACATTTCTCTCTATTACTCCGATTAGGAGAACACAATGTGTTACTCTTGTGTGAATTAACCCTTCAAGTGCTAAAACTAAGACTACAATTTTTTGTTATATTTAATTCAAAAAGTTTGATACTGAAACTTTCGTTTAGTGAGATGATAAAATGTCAGCATAATGTGGAAATTTGGCTCTCAGCAACCAACAGAGATCACTAATCTTGACTCACAAGAGAATACAGAATTAACGTATGGAAATCCTGCAAGTAGAGTGTGAAAAAACATCTGTGAATCAAACGGTAACTTTGCAAATAATTCTGTGTTCTATGTAAAGAGTGTTTTGTTTGTAATATGGGAATATTAATAACATACCAGTACTTAAAAATAGAATGAGGATGGAATATAAATGACAACACTATTAATTACTCATATAATGAAGATATTAATATGACAGACATCCTACCTGTATTTTGGTGAGTAAATCTGTGTCACGATCACTCAGCAAAATAGTGAAATGGTTGGCCATTTTAACCCAGCCTTTCTCCGACAACTGAAGCCGCTTTGCTGTGTTGAGCTGATACTCCTCTGTCACCTGTGCATGGAAGTGGATATCAGGTTTTTGGTCATGAATTACTGTAACAGAAACAAAAACTGACATGATACAGTCATGTACTTTCTGATCATACTCTTTTTACAGCTTAAACTCATTGCAATGTGATGTAAGAGTGTGCAGGCACTCACAACACTGAGGGAGTCTTAAACACCAGTTGTGGCCTTACCTTCAATGCCAGACTGTACGCTGCAGTGCTCCAGATTTCTCTCTCCTCAGATAGCATGAACACCTGTCGCTCAAGTCTGCGTCGCTGCAGCTCATACAGATCATGGTATTCTGCCAAAAGGCTGGCATTCTTCTGGGATTCTGCCAGAGCATTCCTCAACTGCAGAGAAGATTTGAAATGCATGTCACACCATATGTCAATCTGTCTGTCATTCATTCATCTGTTCATCTTTGAGTTCATTCACCTAGCCATAAATCCATCTGTTCAATGATCTATGCAACCATCAATTGATCCATCCATCCATCCATCCATCCATCCATCCATCCATCCATCCATCCATCCTTCCTTCCATCCATCCATCCATCCATCCATCGAGTTAACAAAACTCCAGTGTGGTAAATAATCTCATTTTATTATAAAATATGATACATTATAGGCGATAGGAGAAGATAAACTATTTTATGCTCACAATAGCACCATACTCAGTATCAATCAAAACAACGCTGTTACCATGGTTACTATTTTTTGTTCTCATTCTTTTCTTCATATATTTTAAAACAAATTGAAGTCAATTATAACGAAACAATTAAACACACATTTAAAAATAAATCTTGATGAAACTGAAAATTGGGCAAGAAATCTTTGTGACAAAATTCACCTTGTTTCGTTGTAAATTTTAGGGGTAGAAATAGATCTCTTGGAATGTTGTTTGTTTCTTGTGCTAAATTTATAACCATGGAATGGTTGGCTATGGAATATCTGTCTAAGGAGTTTGTATATCTGTTGCCGAGAAAAACCAAACAACATGAATATTATGTACGCATACAAGTTTGCTTTTCTCATTATTATTACCTATACCACTGTAGAAACCGAAGCAGCAGCATTCTCATCTTTTTTTTTTTTTTCGTTGAAACATTTCCATAAACATTGAGATTCACAAAGCCTAAGTGATTGTTTTGCTCCTTTTGTTTTACATTTTTATATTTTAAAAGTTACTGTCAATTTCGATTTCTGTCTGTTCTTTTTCGCACTGGAGCCAGCCAAAGTGTGATCTCAACGGTATAAAATTCTTTTCCGAAATGATACGAAATTGTTACTGAAAGTGAAAAGAAACGAAACGTCAAACCGATGAGAAAATATTCCTTTTCTTCGAAACAAAAGAGAGCAAAAGAGGGTAAGAAATAAAAAAAATACCATAAATGTTAAGATAATAATAGTTACGATGATGAATGCGTGCTTCTGCATAGTTATGTAAACATGCCACACCTGTTAGGCGAAGGTCTATAGGTAAGATCTAGAGAAAGCAATTTACAGGTAAAAGAAAGGCAAGGTGAAGTCTAGTTTTAATGGTATGATCACATGCTTAATTTCAGACAATTTTTTGTTGTTATTGTAAGAAATGCACAGACATGGATCTAATAAAGTTTCCAAACTGTGGTATTTCTTTTGGTCGCCCCTCTTGTTTAATGTTATTACACGGGCTATTTTCACCAAATTTTAAAACTGATACTAACATTCACATGTCCTTGACAAAAGGATGTCTAAAATTGTCCAGTGTTGGACATCAGATCATAATAATAAAATTGACCAAATATACACACATGAAAATAAAACTGTGATCGTAATTAAGCAGTTGTGAGTTATGAGGAGAAAGACAGTTTTCATGAATCTGAAAAAAAAATTATAAAGGATAAGAAATCGCTACATGTATACAAAGTTCCCATTTAAGGTAAAATGAGATTTGACAACCCCGTAAATGATAGATGTGGTAAATACAAACGAACCAATCGACCAACAAGCAAAGCAGTGAGTGAGGATGAACAGGTAGAAACGACCAAACAGATAAATGTATATGACAGCAGTTAATATGAACGTGGAAAATGGTCTAAAAAAAACAACATCTCTCCAACCGGTAGCAAAACACGCAGTGCAATGCTGCTCACACAAATGTCTTTGTTAAAATTAATTAACAATAAATGGTATATAACACACTCCAGGTGGGGACGTATAATAAGATTAAGTGTCTCGGGAAGAGGGAAAGTGAGGGACTGATAATGGCTGGCTATTCTCATTTCACATCTCTTGTTGTTTTTAGCTGTTTTTCTATTCATCATATCCAGCAATATACACTTGGACCTGAACCTCTCACGATGTTCTGTGATTAAGATAATTATTCAAAATGTGCTACATTGTTGTAAAAGAAATCCTAAGTACTTTCTGATTACGTGGAATTTAGCTTTTTCTCAAAGATCAGCTTATTTTTCTTTACTGACATACTGACAAATCTCTCATTTCAGAGACTGTTCAGCTCATCATCTTTGCAAAGTATCCATGCCTATACAAAACCAGTGCCCATGTCTGCTGAACTGATTATTCTCTTAATTATTGTCTTGAAACCATGCCGAATCATGACATACTATTGGCCTATTTTATCCTCTTTGTGACTGGTAAATTTTTCATCACGTAATCTGTTACAAACCTAGCTTTCGTTCTTGGTGATATAATATTTTTCGTCAGATCATATGAGGAGGGGTTCTTCTTTTCATTGCTTTCACTCAATTGAAAACAATTTTCTACTGCAGAACTGGATATATGCCTATGGTATAAGTCACAGTTGAAAAGACCTGAAATACACAGAGACTTAAAATCCCTCTCTGTTTTCCTTGCTCAGATCTTCCCCTCTTCCCATTTGCATATCTTACTGTCCCCTGCCCGTAATTTCACACTGAAACACATACAGGACAGAACAAAGAAATGTCCGAGATATCAGAACGAGACACACAGAACCAAATAAACCTCGCATCTTAAACAGCTACAGTGGTGATTATATAGATCTACCGTACAAATTAATCTTTACTGGCAACAGTGAGAAATAACTACATTTTTTGTAATGAAATTTGAATAATGGCATTTTATAAATATAGCATGAAAGCTAGTCTGAGTCATGGGCAATGTGATGATGCCACAATGCATATAAAATGACACAGGTGACAAATCAAACTTCGAATAAAAGTCAGCAGTAATGCTTGACCATAGTATTTTTCTTGCTTTTAAGCATTTTCGGTTTTAATTATCCCTTTTGAAAAGAAAAAAAATTAATAAACATTCATAGGAAATAAATGTTCTTTTTATGAAAAAAAAAAAAAAAAAACAACGTACTATTCTATTCATTTTGTTTTTACAAAATGACATGTTAAAATAGTTAATTGTATATGACCGCAACATGGCTAATTTGGATTACACTGGACATGTCTTTCAGTGCGGGAATATTGGACAAAATAGAAGCAATTCTGGCATTTATGCATTGTGGCAAAATCAAAAAAGAAAGAAAAACAATAAAATGACCTAGAATAAGCATGACAGAGTGTATAAGTTAAGATGGGCAGGGAAGAATGGAATGTCTAAATTATGAGAAAGTTAGCCGTGAGATGTCCGAAAAAAGTCCGCTGAGCTACGGTCCTCGGGCTGTAGGCGGACTTTGTTCTTGGCAGTGCTCGAAACAGTAAGGTCTGTCTACGGGGTGTAGTTGGTTTTCTGGGTGTGGCTGGCCTTCTCCTACAATGGGAAATGAATAAAACGTTCTTATAGTAAACTAATATTGCCATTTGAAACTAGTATCTGCATTATCTCTGCCAGCTGCATATATTTCTTTAATACATTATACTCAAAAAAGATTTTACATTTTTCTCTCTTGGTTTGTTATCCATAACTCAATATCTAATCAGTTTATGCCATGAACAGCATTTTTAGTCATCTTAAAACACAACATGAACTGAATTTGTCAGTTACAAGACTTTGTAACTTCATAGGGCAGCGTTGGTCGAGGTGGTGGTTTCCGGAATGGTAAAGTTAATATTAGAGATCTTCGGGCAGCGGAAAGCTTATTGAGGAATCTTGTTCTTTCATGGTTTTATTATAAATAACGCTCGTACATAGCAGAGTTTCATTATGAATGCGCTGGTACAATAGTGGGGTAATGACACCGGAAATGGACTTTCAGATTGTTCTTTCTCTGCAAAGCGTTTACTAGGCTTTACGTCAGTCGGCTATCTCAGATATTTTCCTCATGTTCCTCTTAGATTCTGGAAAGTTCAAGTTACTATTTCGTCTACTTATTCAACCATAAACGTTTCTGGGGCAATTCCTGTAAATTATGAACTTTGTGCACCAGTTGGTGAACAATTTCTATCAAACTGAGCTTTTATTATTTTATTGTGTCGCTTAGTGGACTCTAACAATACGGAACAGGAAGAACAGAAATATGAAGTAATATTTCAAGTGTCACGATAAACAAAGAAAGCATGGCATTTTGCTGCATTATTTACGATCCAACATCTGCTACCAAATGGATAAACTTCTGGCCAGGTGGAGATTCAGACTTAATAAATGCAAATAAATGGTTCTTGGTCATGACCAGCTCTATTAGCTCTCTTTTGCCAGAGAAAGCGGTTTGAACAAACAATGTACAGAACGAAAATAAATCGCTTTTCTTCCGGTCATTTGAAAGATTGATCACCACCAAAAATTGCTAGATTTATTAAGGAAAAAAGAAAACATTTACAGTTACACGATGAAGTTTTCACATTGTTTTTTTTATCCCTCCTTGTTCAAGAACCTTTATGACTAGCAGAGCTAAGTAAAAGCATTTGTTAGGGGCGGGAGGGGGGGGGGGGGGGGGGGGGGGGGGGGGGGGGGGGGGGGGGGGGGGGGGGGGGGGGGGGGGGGGGGGGGG
>JBCAUA010617955.1:0-16026 GCA_038406235.1 Peronia verruculata
TCCCTCCTTTTTGCTACTTTTCCCTCCTTTTTGAGTCAGATATCCCTCCTGCTCAATGGTGAGGGTAGGCAGGTCTGCATGTAAGCAACTATTTTGTATGCCTGATTTCAGGTGGATACATTCAGCAGTTTATGTCCATTAGTTTTTTAGTGGTTTTGTTACAGATTTATGGTACAGTTAGTATTTCTGATTTCAGTGTACACAATGCAATGCAAACCATGCCTATGAGTCATTGAACTTCAGTAACAGAGATTAATGTTTTAGGTTGGAGACAATGATCTGGCTGATTTTTTTTTTTTTTTTTTGCTTTGTCTCATCAAAATCTACATGATATAGGCCCAGCAGTGCGGTTATTAAATGATGTGAAACAAGAAGTAAATATCTGAAATCTCAGTTGACAAGGCTTAAGGAGGCATCTGTCATCAAATATCATTCTATATAGAACTGTGAGATCACATCTTGTTCCCGTCGATATGGCTCCAGTGTTTATTTTATCATTTCTTCCCTTTTTTTTTTTTCCAAACAGTGTTATTATATTGATACAGGACCATTTGTGCATTATATATAGTTCTTTTATGGAGGATAAATATGAATAATATATACATATGAAATTCACTGCCAGTGTCACCATTCTTAAGGAAAACATTGCTTTTTATTGATACAGATGATCATCCAGAAGAAGGCTGAACGGAGGAGGAGAAGGCGAGAGGAGGCACGCAGTGCTGCTTTACAGCATGAGGAGGATTATCCTCAGGACGATGTTCCTGTTGAACCCCCATCAAAAGAAAACCTCCATTCATCTCCCAAGAGACCATCACCTAAAACTGCCCATAAATATGGACAGATGGGTGACCAGCCCACTCATCACCAATCATCTTTCTCAGGTAATTTCAGAGCCACTTATCAAATTGCTCAGTAAGAAACTAACAGCTGACATTAGGCAGTTTCAGGATGGCAGGCAGGTCTCTCTCTCTCTCTTTTTTTCTGTGCCTCTGCTGTGGTCAAATACTTTGAGTGGAGCAGTTGAGGTTTTGCAACAAATCTCTCAACAAATGCAATTAGGCCATCTTACAGTTAATGGTCTAAAGTTTTTGTGAATTCAGTACATCACACCTTTAGCACAGTTTGGTCAGATGTTTTGTTCGTAATCCCTCATAGAAAGAAGTGTTGCAGAAAATTCTCATTATATCAGCATGTGGTATGGTCAATATATTTTGTTGTCGACCATGGTAGTATTTTATTGCTGGTTTTGCTCAGTTCATGATACGTAAGGGAAGGTTTCTTTTTTTGTTATTTGATTGCATGGGAAATTTTTTTATTGTCCTTTTTGGGATCTCTCATTTTTTATTTGTGAAAACTACAAATGCAGAATATACACTCATTTTAAAAGCCAGAAAAATTGTGAGGTCCCTTCTGCAAGTATAGTGTGTGTTATATGGTCGTCTCCACCTAAAACCCACTGCTAAGAACCCAGCCTGCCTAAGTGCCTGCCTCTGTTCTTTTTCTCAGTAATGTACCCACTCCCAAATAAAAAATCCACCTAAGAGCCCATTCTTGAGCCAACTCACAGGAGTACTTTTGGTGTAATTTTACATCAGATTGTCCACTTGAGAGAAATGCATAGTGCTACATGTGCAGTAAAATGGGGACAAGGGTGCAGGGAACAGGTAGACAAACAAGTGGAAGTGATAATTGATGCATGACTGCGCAGGAATGTCAAACTTCTGACTTTATTTGGAATCCCGACTTTTTCTTGGTCATTGCCAACTTTGCTGGGTCCTGAAGACAATCACAGGTTTATAATAGTTTATAATGCAATTCAAGTCTGGCACAAAGGCACAGCAGTGGCATTGGAAGTGTGATAGAATTTTGTGCATGTTTTGGCTGAGAATTGAAATGCTGTTCGGCGGCTGTTAAAAGATCAAGATCAAAGTTGTTATTCATGGGGGTAACATCGCTATGTCATATTTTTATTCAGCAATGATACCGTTATGTGAAAACTCACTCGATGTTCAAACACTGGGCATCATTGATGGAAGTATACGCTTAGAAAGATCAAGAATTGTTAAATTCTATTATAACACACTCAAAGGATAAAGCTGTTCTTGTTCCCATAGATAAAATCTTTATTGTAACGGTCAACTAATCATAGTAGTGAAAACAGTATGTGGTCAGATGAGTTGTACAACATTTTCATTCTGCCTAAGAGCCAGTCCGCCCAAGAGCCTACTTTTTTTTTTTCCTCCGTCATTGGGACTCTTTGGCGGAGACCACCATATCATGTTCACTTCCATCTGTTGAAATTTTTAAAAATTGTCAAACTTTCTCTCAGATCTGGAGACTATTAGGAAATGAACATCTGTGAAATTTTACTTTTGATAGGGTTAATTTTTCTACAGTGCCTTTGATTTTTAAAGTCTTAATTAACTTGATACTTTAAGGAATGTGAAAAAAGAAATAATTTTTTCTTTCCCTGCATGTTTATGATGCCAACTAAGATGGTGTACCATCTAGAAATATCCCCAGCCTGTGGTTAGCAGTGATGCCATCAGATGTTTGTAAATATCTGTATGTGCTATTTTATATCAAATTTTGGAAGTTTTTTATTTAAAGACTAAATGAATTCACATGGCATTCAATTTTAGCGGTATCAATTATTAGCACCATTCACCTTAGCCAATACTTCTGAATGGGCAAGGTGAAAACTTTCTGCGTACAACAATTTATACAAAGTTCAACTGCTTGCTGTTTAATGTTGCTCTATCACTGATGATGAAGGATATATGGATGATGTGTGTTCACACTGTTGTGCATTCAGGTGGAAAACAAAAACAAGTCATTGTGTTGTGGCAGTGAACAAGCTGGCTTGTCTGCACTATCACTTCCCCATGTGTTGTTACATGAAATATTTACCTAAGAAAGCAAATTAAAAAATGGCTAAATTAGATCAGCAAAAAAAAAAAAAGAAAAGAGACCTGACTAACAGGACACACTTTCCTTGAGTTATGATAAACAAAATCCTTCAGAACTCCAACATTACAGGATGCATTCTTGCATGCATTTTGAGTCATATGACAATGTCGGGTTGTCCCAAGATATTTATTAAAAATGTAATCCCATAAATGTTGTGCGTTTTCTACAAGTTGTTCCAGTTCAATTTTGTAATACCATAGTTAAGTGAATGCATCAGTGGATATCAAGACTGTTATGAGATTTTTCCCATGTCTTTTTTTTTTTGTTGTTTGCCTTATATAAATCTTCTGGTTGTCAGTAAGCAGATTTTTATTGAATAAAGTAGGATAAAGCAGAAATTTCTTTTCAAGGGGAAAAAAAATTATGACTATATTTTTTAAGATTATTATTTTATTTTTCATAAAATTGGTTTCTCCAAAAAGTCTGTTTCTCACCAAAAGAAACTATGACATAAAAAATAGCAGAGAAACTTGAATTAAACAGTGGTAGTTTATGATTGTTGCAAAATACATGATGATGAAAACATTTCATTTTGAAGAAATAAGAAATAAACGAAATGAAATACAAGAAAAAAGAGCGCTAGTGATTTATTTTCATTTGCACTGAATTACAGTTATAAGACCATGCCTTTATTTCCACAGCATTCGGCCGCAGTACCCATGACCATCAACCACCAGGACCTCACAGGCAGAAGGCCTTGTCACGACAGAGAAGTTATGAGAACATACAGTCCTCTCAGGCAACCAACGGGGTAGGACTCAAGTGTTTTTTCTTCATTAAATTTTATTCCAGTATGACATAGTACGGTTTTTCTCAAAACCCGTTTTTTTGACAGTTTTTTGCTATCTCCTTTTTTGTTTTGAAACCGATTCAAACCAAATTTGGTATACATCATTGTCACCACAAAATCTAAAAAATTACTTATGCGCATTAAATCGATCGGTAAGTTTTAGAGAAAATTGGGTTTTTAGTTTGAAAAAATTGCGAAATTTGAATTTTCGCTCTATGGCATTTTTAAATATTTATAGAAAATTTTGTATTGGATAGAAAGGACTGAAAATCTGTAACTTTTTAGATATTATATGACCCAATATATTCACCAAGTTTTATCAAGTTTCGTTGAAATTTGGTGGACTAGATAGATTTTAAAATCAATTCAGGGATGCAAAATCCAAGATGGTGGAGTTGCCATGGCAGCTGTATGAAAAAGTCGATTTATTTTTGTTTCCTCTAATTTGAACATGCTGAATTCAATGAAAAAGGTTAAAATAACCTAATTTTAATAATAAAAAAAAATCACCTCCAGGAAGCCTGCCACACCCCCACCCCCTTAAGAATAAGTTTTTTAAAAATTCTTTTGGTAATTCCCCATGCTTTATTCGTCCCATTGGCACAATTTAGACATGATTGTGCTGACACGCTGTAAAACAAAAACCAGCATCCAACACCAAATTTTTTCATGCCAAAATAGCTCCATGTCAGGGTAGTCCAGTACAATATATTCATATTTCTCAGTTGATCAAAAACTGAAATAGAGCAATAAGCAAGTAAAGCAACAAGTGTGTTTTCCTCAAATTTTCAAGAATTAACAAATTTTATCATGCTTAATTATTACCTCTGTTAACAATGTTGACTGGGCTTTTGTTATTTATGGTTTTACTTCAGTGCATTCTGTAAATTCAGTACAGACAGGTTTTTTGTGTTTTTCTTTTACTTTTTCTTTTTTAGTGCTAAGTCATTTTATCTTCAGAGATTTCTGTGAATTAAATGCTCACTCTTTTATCCAGTATTTTTTCACAGTTGTCCAGCTCAATAGGTTTTGTTCCCAAATATTCAGTAAAATAATTAATTAACTCAGTTAATGTATCCCAGTAAGATAGACACAGGTGTAATTTTTACTAATTCACCCATTCTTACTAAAATGTTTTTTGCTACTGTCTCTTCTTCACTGTTCCCATCTACTGTAGAAAAAGTATAGACAGTAATTAAAATTTTTATGTTGTGTGGTGGAACTTTACGACTATATCTAATAAGTCTGTGATTGATGACTGAAACAATCATTGTTTTTCAAGGAGCTTATACTATTATACTGGAGTGCCGACATATATTGCCTTAACAAAACACTCTGTGTCTGCCGTCCCAGCACTGGATGTCATGGCCATGGAGGCGTTCCCATTTTGGTATGCTTGGCGTCCTTTACTGCGCAAGGAGTTAATCACTGTTCCTATCTAGTGAATTTTTTTCTTGTAAAGAAACAGATTCTTTTTTTTTTTTAATCCGGAGCCACTGCAAGGACAGAATACAACAGACTTGCTATCATGAGGTAATGACAGTGTGAATTTTGTTCATTTGTAAAATCATGAACACATGAACGGCATTAACTAGGTGTCTTTCCCTCATGGGCATGGTTCCACACTCAGCATGTGTGACATCATTAGTCCACTCTCCAGTATAAGTGGTATAAGCACCTTATTGTTTTTTAACACCTCTTTTTTTTTTTTTTTTAAATTCTTTTTCCTCCAGTGATGCTCTTGATACAGCATCTCTAATAATTCCTAAAGATGATTACACTGCTCACGGCTGTGCAAACTGGCCCTTAGCATGCTTTTAGTTCGGCGGCCGCAACCCAATAAATCACCTGTCAGAGGGGAATTCCCCGCCCGCTGTATCAGATTTTGGAGCTAGCCCCTGCTACTGGGTGGTCTTACCGTGATGGCACATTTTCGGCCCATTATTCTCAGAAAGTATCTAAAGTGAACATCGTCTTATGACCACCATTATATTCTCACTTTCTTCCTGTGTCCTCCAGTGTAGTTTTGATTGGTGTATTATATTTAGTTGTGTTTTAAGAGATTGTCTAAACTGCCCTGTTATTCCCTTTAAAATTGCAGTGCATAATTACTTTAACAATCAATATCTCCTTGCCGCTAGGAAAAAAATATCTTTTTTTTAATTTCATGAAGCCTCAGCGATCAGTTCTTGACTGTGTTAAAGTTGTGTTTGAATACTAACATTAGAACACGAGTTATTGATATTTATTCTTTCAAACTGCAGATTTTACTTGTTATAGTGCATTCATAATCTATGTAATCAGTATGTCAATGAAATGTGTCGTGCTTGTGGAGAACGTGCTGTTTCAAGACAAATGATAAGGCAAAATAAACTGAAGCAGAACTGTGATAATTATAAGGCTGAACTTATTCTTTATTAACATTGAAAGAGACATTGATGGCTGTCATTCAAACTCTGTTTGCCATAAATGTGTTCAGAAAATCACATGCCTGAAGAAACAATTCAGTCCTACCGTAGTGGAAAGAGCAAGAGACATGGTGGAGAAACCCAAAGGCCATTGGACAATATACAACGCCAGTCTTTCTTTGGATTATGTCCACAGCGTGCAGTATCTGCTTATGGCAAAGAAAGGACTGCTTGAGACCCATTAGCGAAACAGAGACAGCCAGCCACACAAACTTGCATCATAGTAACATCGCCAGATCGTGCGCTCTCTTCTGAAACGACAACTACATTCACTTGAACAACAACACCGGTAGTACATGAAGTAGACAGGCCACAGAACCAGTCTGTATTAGGACATGCGCAGCTGAAAATTTTGTATTAGATTTCCCTCCATCACTAATGCAGTCCACACCAACAAGGGAAAGCCCACACACATAGATTGTATAACACCTCTCACAGTAAATCCTAGTCCAAAAAAAATCTTTAGACACAACTACCACCACAATCACATTGCCCAAACACAGCACAATCAAGACAACCACCAAAACCAGCACAACAGTTTTTATAAATGATACTAAGTTGTGTTCTTCGTCTGCATGCATGCAATACAAGCCTTTGCCTCGCTGACCGTAGATGTGGGCCTGGCTGTGTTAATTATTTAGAGGGTCACTTATTTCAGCGCCCAATTGTGGCAGAACCAAGTTTAGTTGGAATATTTTTATACCACTGTTGGATAAGGTTGAATCCTTTTCTTTCCAACCATATTTTTTAAATTGACTTAACTCCTGGCCTTTGCCTGATAATTGGATATAAAAAAGGTTAACATTTCACAAAACTTAGTACAATTTACCAGTTTTCGGAACTAGCGTTATCCTCTCTTTCACAAGAGATATATCATTAAAAAATATACCACAGAAAACTTCAGAATTTCATCTGTCTGTTTATACTTATCTTAATGCTTCATGTTCTACTGCACGTGTCAGTGTATTAAAATACTGCACATTTTCACAACATTGAGGCAGTTAGCTCCCATTCCCCGGTGGGCCGGCGATGAACCGTGACTTGACCTTATAACCCTGGCAGGCCGTTGGCACAGGTCAAACTAAAGGCATGCTAGTGTACTGTTGAAGATCTATGTATTGTGGGAGATAAAAACATTGTGACTTTCAGGATAGGAAAACCAGCTTATTGCGATAGACCAGTTTGTCCATTAAAGCTGGACACATAGAAATTCCTTGACAGCCTGAGACCAGATCCTCCAATACCCTGGTTTTCTCATACTGGTTCTGTACATATTAATATCTAAAATAGTGAGTGGTAATGATGACACTAAAATCATTTAACTACATGACTCGTATAATATCTCATAAAGTGTGATATGTGTTTGCGATAACATTCATATAAAGTGTGCTTTGTATCTTATTAATCATGTAATGCTCTAACCCAATTGTATGCATATACCCTCTAACCCAGGAGCCTTATCCACCTCTATCTCAGAAGGGTAGACAAACATCTGCGCCGGCTGCCATGAGGGGCCAAGGGAGACCAGTCTCAGGGGTACATCGTGCACAGAGTAATCCCACAATTACACGGGATGACAGGGCAGGCAATGGTGGCAACAGTGGATTAATAGTTGCTAGTTCAAGAATGGTTGGTGTTTTTTGTTTGACATTTAGTTTAGACAATTGCTTTTTCACCAAGCTTGATTCATAATTTGATTCATTGTTCTGTGGCAAGCCAGTTAATTGTCAGACATAATATAGTGGAACTTCATGTTTAGTGACACAGGAAACAATGAAAACTTGGAATGATGACAAAATTTAAGTCTCTGTTTTTTGGGTTTTTTTTTGTGTGATATATAGCCAGTTACTTGAATGAAGAGAGTGGAAAATGGTAATGTAGAAAATTTCTGCGTGAATTGGGCTGATTTTCATAGTCTGCTGCCCTTGTTCAGCTGTGTAGCCCACCAGACAGATGCTGTTGGTCTACATGTCTACACGTTACTGCATAAACAGTGATCAGTCTCTCTCGTTGAGTACCTTCTTAATTAGGCCACACTAGAATAGTACAATTTTATGTTGCTGTATAAGTGACAATACTGCTGCGAATACACTAGAACTGTTGACTGTCTGCACAGGACGAAGTGTACATTGCACTGCTCGCTGTGTCTAAGTGTCAGTATGTTGGCATTCATTAAGCGATGCCCTATTTGCCTAGATACACATTATTGCAACACTAGCAGATATGACCAACTGCTTCTATTGTGGCCATTGTAAACTCAAGGAAACAAATCAGCATCGACAACATGGTTGCCATCCTCAAGGCAGTGAATGTAAAATCAAACGCTGACCACTTTCATTCTTGTCAAAGGAAATAGTTAAACAATCATATGTGTAACATGTTTTTTTCTCTTATCACAGCACTAAACTTCAATATTTCTATACTGGAATAATGAGCCCTTGGGAATAACAATGTTTGTTATAACACTGAATGTTATTTTTCGCAAGTTTCATTGTAATAGCTTTTGAAATGATTCAGTCTCATATCTGCCATAGGATCCTGAGCCAGAGTTCACAAATTAATGTAAAATTTTAGAAGAAACATGGGTGATAAGCTATCAGCAGTGAAAAAAGTTCCAAACATTTCAGTGAAGTTTATTGTACATGTTTGGCTGTATATCTTATTTGAAATTGAAACTGGAGTGAACAGAAAAAAGAAAAAAATCTTGGTGAAGTCATTCTTTTTCTTGTCAATTTCCATAGGTACCGGGTCAACGTCCTACCTCAGCTAATAATCCCAGAGCCAAACCTGTGTATGGACGTAAACAGTTCAACAACGCAATGAACAACCCAAGTGCAGGTGCACCAAAGGCAGTCTTTGGCAGCTACTCCCAGGCCTATGGCACCATCTCCTCTAGTGGACTGGCTGCAATACAAGGCAGAAAGTCCTGACTAGTCCAGCCGCGCACTGACCCAAGGGAGCATGACGAGACATTTTTTTACCCCACCCCTCACCCTCCTCCACCTCGTGTGCGGGAGTTTTCCTCTCGGTATTCACCTGCCCCACCATCTCAGCCCAAAGAGTTTTCTCAGCACAGTTTGTTGCCACGACGACCAATGGGCTATCATCATTACTGAAAGTCAGAGCTTGAGTTTCAATGTGGGACAGGATAAGGAAACTCTTGCCTGGGAATGCATGGACACTGTCTACTCTGCAAGACAGAATCAAAATAAACCCACTGATAAATTTGATCTGTAATTATGACTCCTCCACTTGCACTTCATCTGTCATTTCTACAACAACTCATCATTTTTTATTGTTTTCTTTGTTCTGTTAACAGAAGGTAATTTAACAAATTATGCAAATCTTAACTAATGTTAGAACCACATTTGAGTGCTGAAAAATTGTCTTTCTTTTCATTTAACACAAATCAACAAATTTCTGCACATAAGTGTAATATGAACGAAAATTTTAAGTACTTAAGATATGTTGTCAGTGTATTCATTTTGTTTTCATCAGCCATGCTGGTCATCTCTCTCAGGACAAACAGCAACAGGACAAACTCAGTACAGGGCTAGCATATCAAGCTTAGTTGGTTATAGAATGAGCATTGAAAAAGGTGCTTTTTTAGTACTTACAAGTCATGAAGAAATCCTTCTGTCTATTTTTTTGTTTTAAAAATAATTTCAAGACTGAAGAGACTTGCAGAGCAGTGCCAGTTATATAATTATAGTCACTTGAAGTTATTCACTACAATACAGTGCAGTTGTCTCTTGTTGTCATAAAAAACTTGGATCATTTACAAATTGTTTCCCCAGCAGTATTAGCTGTTTTTCAGAGAACTCATTGTTTGATGTTTTAATTTACTATTATAAACCATATAAACAATGAGGAATTAGGATGTGGAAAACTTAATTATTCAGTCAAAGACCTCTGGACATTTTGCATATCATAGCACATTTTGAATAATTTATTTGTATTTTTTTTTATGTCACAAAGATAATTTTAATCATTAGGTAATAAAGTGAATGGTCCTGTTTTTCAAATCACTCAGTTGTTGTAATGGTATCTGATTTGAGTTTGATTTGATGTTGAAGAGTTCAGCCCTCCAATGGAGTTTTATGAAAGTTGTATTTGAAATTAGCATTCCTGTTTTCCTGAATCTCTGTTTTTTTTATATATCAGTACTTATGTGTCACAATCTCTTCTAAGTGCTGTGCATTCCTACATGCCCCCAGTGTTTGTGTGCGGAGTTAATTTATATGTATTTATTTTTGGTTCGAGAACATTTTTGTTTTAATTTATTTGCCAATAAATGAAAATAGACGACATCTCAGGCCTGGAAGGTGTACCGGCATCTTTTCACTATGCCCAGCAATAACACCATAACAAGGTGAATACTACAAATATTGACCATTGGTAACCCATCCATGTAGACTTTGTTAAAATGATAGAAATTGGCAAACCAGATGATTTGTATGACCAAGATATTTGATGATCTTGAATATTGTCAAATAATAAGTTTTTAAAAAAATCATAATTTGTTGTGTTGGTATGGAAGCTTCTATTTGAACTCCTATTTTGAATTTATCCCTGGCTTCTTCCTTTGAGAAATATAAGGCATAAACAAGAATATCAATTGATTGATGGTGCCATAAAGCAACTTAGAATATAATTATGGCTTTACAGTGTCAGATGATGCAACTTAACCTAATGTCTTTGTTGTGGAATCACAGTGGCATATCAAACTCTTCACAAGTTTTACTTTCCAGTCTCCAACAAGAAGCAGTTTTTTTTTTCAGACCTGCTACAATGCTTTTCACAAGCATATAGAAACAAAAATATATTACTTTTCTGATGTTTTCAGTATAAGTAATCCTTCACAAATATCCTTAAGCGAGTTTCAGGTTGTAGTTCTCTCTCTCTCGATATATATATATATCTTTAGTAAGTAGCTGTGTTGAAGTTAGTAGAATGATGTTCTTGAAAAATTGTGCTTTGGTTGGAAACACAGGAAACCTAAGACTAACACTGCAATGCAAAATCTAGTGTATGTCTGTGGCTTCAATGCAGAGATAGTATGAAATAAATTGCACAACTTGATACTGGATGAACAAAATAAGATCAAAGGTCAATACTAGTTTCACCATGTGTATGTTTGTTATTGTTGCAGTCCCTTTCCTTAAGAGGTGTCTGTCCTTTGTTCTGGCATTATTGGGCATGTTTGTGTGAAGACAGAAGACAAATTCTGCCTAGTCCAAATACTGCCCTTTTGTTACATATTTGTACATAGTAACCTATTATTGTTGAATAGTTGTTTCAGTGTATCACACAGTATTACAAACTGTGAGAAGAATAATTGATGATTAGCTTTAGCCAAAGTTAATGCGCATTTCTAAGATAACAAATTGCAATTTCATTCTGATGGACATAATTTTAATAATTTGAACTGAATTATTACACTTTGTGTATTACAGAATTAGATGATTCGCATCAACATTGGTTTGATCCATAGAGTGAAGTTGTTCTTTTTTTGTCATTATGACATCAGCACAATGCTCAACAGGAGATTTAATAATCTTATGAGATGGACCATATAATCATTCCATGTGTCGTGTGAACTTTCAGTATACCGTATATCTTATTACAGGGTGAGAATGGAAAGGATGATTGTAGTGAAAAGCATAACCACACATATATTTCTTTGGAGATAAACAAAATATATCAGGTCTAGTGCATCTTTCATTTGGAATTGAAATTAACATCAGATTAGTCCTGGTTTTTATGGGAATCAGAGCATAATGTGCAGTTTTTGTCAAGCTGATCATAGATCTATTGATCTATTGATATTTTGACTCGTCTTATCTGATCCTCACAACGTTTTGAGGTAAAAGTACAGAAGAAATAGGATGAGATTAGATAAAGAAAAATAACAAGCAGGAGAAGCAAGTGAAAGACAATGGAAATTTGGAGGAAAATATGCAGATGCTCCAAATAAGTCAGTATGAACTTCAAGCACTTTGGCACTCATGTGCTCCATGAAACAGTTGTTTTGCGAGTCTTATATGTAATTGTGTGAAGTTAGTATAGTGATAACATTACACCATAAATTCACACTCCTTAGCTTTGCATTCCCCTTTTTTTGCTCAACATGTGTGAGGTAGATTGTCTTCCTCATCTAGATATAGGTAAAGGTGAAGAAAATATACTTGGGAAATCTGTTTTTAAAAAATAGTATTAGATGTTGGTAATCCCTGTGTAACTGTATTAGGACATTCACAAATATATTATAGATGTCCCTTTCTTTGGATCTTAGTGCCTTTGTATATTTGATTTTACCTCTCTTTTTTTTTTTTTTCTTTTTGTCAGTAGCTTCTGATGCTATGTATATCTATGTACATTTTTTGTATCTGTTCTTTACATTTTTTTTTCCAGTATATCACTC
The DNA here is from genome assembly GCA_038406235.1 of Peronia verruculata. Lineage (NCBI taxonomy): Eukaryota > Metazoa > Mollusca > Gastropoda > Systellommatophora > Onchidiidae > Peronia > Peronia verruculata. The sequence continues at coordinate 12,656 of JBCAUA010617955.1, forward strand.
TAAATGTTGTGTTCATTACTTTTTCTTTTCCTTTTACAAAGATACAAGGCAAGTGAGGTAACAACATATTCATTATTGTCTTCATTGTGTAATTCGCTGAGACTGATTACTCTCAAAATTTTGTTCCTCATGTTTAAGTTTCCATGCACATGCCTGTCTTGCATTTGAGTTTCATTATTTACCTTTGTATTTATTCTGAATTCTTTTTTTTCATGTGCTCTTCTTGAGCTGATGTTTGTTCAGATATTTCCAAGTTTCAGGGTTCAGTATTTGGACTTTTTTTTTTTTAATTGCCATAGCCATCTGTCTATTTGAATTTAAAATTATGAAACAAAATAAAAGAATTTATATGAGGCACAGTGTACTAAAATCATGTGTTGATCAATTTTTGAACATATTATGGAGTTATTGGTATCATTATGAAGCATTTTTATTTCTCTTCCTGTTAATGAAAAATATTTATTCTTCCTGTCTGCAATGGAAGTCAAGAAATTGGCAATAAAAGGAGATGGAAACTGACCTGCTGCTGCAGCTGAATTTAATGAGAAAAAAACATGGCTGATTGCTAGTGGCTTTGCTATTCCTTATTAATCCTCATTTGAACCTCTACTCAATATATTATAGCTCTAAAATACATTTTTAAATGAATTGTGCGAAAAACATGCATTAGAAATTTACTCCCTGTTGAAAAAAAATTCTTGATTTTTCTTTGCTTCAGTCTGACTAGCATCTGATTTTTTCATGTCAAGTCTCGTATTTTTCTTTGTCTTTTTTTCACATGAGTGATTGCTGTCAAGATACTGTGAATACATTTTGTCACCATGATATTATTTTTACTATTCATCTACCCTATCTACAGCACCAGTACCAAGTCTTTGCGTCCGTGTTTCTGTGTATATTTTTTGTGGCAAATCTGAGGTCAGTTATATAATTAACTACAGTAAAACATTGTTTGATTGCAATAGTTTTTGTTTTGTTTTTTTTTCTCCCCCAAAAAATTAGCGAATCTTTTACTGAAGCTGTGAAGTAGAATCACAAATTAATATTTAAAGAGAGTTGACGTTTATTGAATTTTACAGATTCCAGACATTATACCTTTCCTTTGCATCTCTGTTATTGAGTTTCATTTTAAATCTGATCTTTTACTGACAACAATAGAACAAAAACTTGTGCAGGGCTGTGTATGGTTATTGCAGCTTAGATTAGATTGAAACGTTGCAAATGATTTTGTCTTTATCTGCAGTTGTTGCTTTTTTTAGATAAAAAATTTGTTTTCTTTTTTTCGGCAAGTCACTGTTTTGCAAATTAGGGGCCTAACGAATTTTTATTTAAATGTATTTATTTATTTATTTATTTATTTTACATAATAACCTGTTCATCTCCTTTAGTTCCATTTTCCTCACATCATTAAGTTCTAGATTTGATCATGTTTGAATGATCAAGAATCAAGATGCACCATTCATATGTGCAAATTAAATAATTATTCCTCTCCTAGGAAATGAATTGTATATTTATGTGAATTGTGGGAATTGTGTTGAAGATCTGAAGGAACTAGGATCAGATGATTAGTGTGGTGTAGTATAGTGTAAAGATGCCTACATTAGCCACTTTATTTCAGAAGCACCTATGTATTCCATTTAGATGAATCAGTTATTACTCTTGCAAGCAGATCGCAAGCTCAGTTCTTTGTTGTCCTATCTCCATTTTGGGCGATTTGGAGATATGAAAAAGGAATAGTAAATCTACCATATACTGTAGTCATTTCACCAATCACTTGCCCAAACAGGTAGATTTTGAAAATCATTTTGTCTTATCTCCTATGTACAACAACACTTGCTAATATAAAACATCGGTTTTCTCATAATGTGAAAAATGGAGATAGGGCAACCGAGAACTGAGCTCACGAGATGATGATTACTCTGAATTTTTATAGTTTATACACTCGAGTAAACATAACTATCCAACATATATACAGTGTATGCTGTATTGTACAAATTGCATCAAGACATAACTTTTGGTGCATACCTTAAGTGCATTTCAATGCTGCAATGCATGGTACATATCAAATATCAGTTCTGTCTTCAAAATGGGTCTATTCTTATTAGAAGTGTAACTGCCTCCGGCTGTTTGTGGGTGTAGAAAATAACAGGATATAAGTATAGTTCAGAAATGAGTATTAACCATAGCAATTGTTGATAGTGTGAGGCATATCAAACTTAAGTCCTCCGATAGTCAATATATCTTAAGTTAGATCTAGATTCAGCATTTTTTTTTTAAATATCATAATGTTAGAAGTTATAGAATTTAGAGTTTTGATACTAGTGATAGATACCTCAAGAAACTGCCATTGAGACAATTAAGTGTAATTTAAGTAATAACTGGATATACAGGCAACCTAGCGATAATGTATTTTTAGTAGCTCCCCTGAGTGAGTTCCATATACCGTTTTTTATTAGTTTTCATCGAAGAGGGAACTTGCCATTCCGGCATAGTCTCATTGGATACAAATGTCCATTTAAGCTGTTAAAAGTCCAGTTTCATAAGTTGGATATCTTCATTGTAAATGATCAGTATTCTTTTTTTTTTTTTTTTTTTTTTTTTTTTTTTTCTTATTTATTAGTGGGATCAGAGTTTAACTCTGTTCTAATCACTGTACATTCATGTCATCAATTTTTGAAATGGTCATCAAATTCACTTTGAAACTAGAAATTATGTGAGACTGTTCATTTTGGGATCTTGCATTCCATTAATGAAATTTTAAAGGGCAGAAAGGGTTGTTTTCAGATATATTTTTAAACTTTGTTGAAACTGAAGATTTTATTTGCTTTTTTAGCATGTTGAATTAGAATGTCATCTATGAAGCTTATGAAAGGTGGCTATCTACCTGTATCCCAGTGCCAATGCATTCTGTCATACCTACTGATGTTAGAGTGTGTCATGTTGCTGATATTCTTGAGATAAATAATGCACCAATCATCATTGTTTTGAACACACTAAATATTTAGTATTTATGTACAAAGTTTTGATTTTCCAGCAAGGCGGTCCCACTTGGATGTTTCCATGACAGGATGACAGTCTCCAGTTCAAACTGCACTCACTGTCTATGTGATATGGCACTCTTCCTTATGCCTAGATCCACAAATAGCGTCCAGTTGTCCAGTATAGATGCTTTATATATATATATGCATGCACACAGATGATGATTCAGGGAACGGTAGCATTGAAAAATTCATATCAGAACATTTTTTTATTCATATTAAATTTTGAATCTAGTAAATTTTGTGTGTATGTGTGTGTGTGTGTAGGGGGGGGTGGGGAGGTAAAACCTCTGGGAAATAAAAGAAGTAGAAATAATGACATTCTACGTGTTT
>JBCAUA010618066.1:0-16025 GCA_038406235.1 Peronia verruculata
GTTTTTGGCTACTAGAAGTTTATTGTTTTACAAGAAATAGCATAGGCAGTCCGTGACGTTGCACTACCCCTTTAACCACTATTATTTCATCTGCTTTGTTCACGGGGTGCGACATAAGGTGAGGAGGGGACAATGAGATCAGCCAGGTGGCTTCGGGAATCGGGTAGAAAGAGGAATGCTCATCCATGATTCTTAGCATGGTAAATAAAACAGACTGAGGTGGTGGGTCCACATGGGTTAAGAAAGGACTCGCACATGTCGCTCCTAACAGTAGGTAAGACAGATACCGATCCTGCCGTTCACTGACTACTTGGTCCAGTTAGCCAATCAACAATGATGGATACTGACAAGTGCAGCTGCTTTTGTACACATTTTGCGGTGTTAATATCACAATGTGTTTTAACTGCTGTATGATGTGGATTAAGCAAGATTTATTCCCATCACATACATGTAGATCTATATCACTTCCATAACTTTCCTATTCCTCACATCACCATAGTGATTACTGCCTTTCAGCCCAGTCCCATACCAATGTAAGCAAGAGATCGAGCACAAAGGGACTGGTAGTGGTACATTAGGACTCCAGGAGAGGGGGAACAGTGAGTGAGGAATATGATACCCTTGATCTTTCAGTGCTTGATCTTTCAGGCTCGGTTCTTGGCACTGTGTTAGGGACAGCGATGGGGGAGAGTCGGATGCGAGGCCAGTGAAGTGCTGTGTGTGTTAGATATTCAGGTGGTTAGAATTGCTCTGTAAGACGTTTGACTATTACTTATATTAGTTTGTACTAGTACATGATCATACTATTACTATGACCTCTGACAAATTATAATGTACAGTATTAATATACTGTTTCAGATTCTGCTGAATCATGCAAAAGCAAAAAAAAAAATTCAATGAAGGGAGATTAACCATGACAAAAAAAAAAAAAAAAGTCTATTATCAGGTAATAGGCTAGCAATGATTTATTCCTGTAATTCATTGTACAGTATGTTGGTTGGAACAGGATCCACTAATAGGGCTTTTCTTTGGTCCCAGCAATCCTGTTTTATCAGGTTTCCACAGCATATTTGCCTATCTGGAAATAGCAAAGTCAGAAAAGAAGTGGGATGGCAAGGTGCTGTTTTATTAATCATTCTCACACATTTTCAATGACTGATTCAAACAATTAAATCATATACAAATAAATCCATGTATTTTACATCTTCAAAATGGATAAAGGGGTGGGTGAAATGGCAGGTGGGTGAATGAGATCAGTATGTAAATGGACATGCAGTGAATGCCTGTTACCTTGGATTGTCCCGCTGTTCTTCTTCATAACGATCCAGTAAGAGAGTTATCCTATCTCTGCATGATCGTGCTGTAAATGAATCCCACACTTTGCCTGTCTCACGTAAGGTTTCAGCCACTGTCTTCCATCCCAGTCCACATGGCAAAGAAAATACTTTTATCGCCACACATGCCCTCAATGTCAACACATCTGTTTCTTCAGTAAATTTTCCTCTTGCATGCATGGTTGTTGTATTGTCATCGACTTGAAAATAATCCTATGAAATGTAAAAATAAGTCCACTTATAAAATCCAGCAAAAACATATCTGAAGTTAAACGAATGAAAAAAAAAAAAAAAGGGGCGGAGTACTGTAAATAATATTTGAGACTCGATGCGATGAAATCTGGCGCTCGTCAAACTGAGGGGAATGGAGAAATCACATGCTTTTCGACAGTGAGTGAATTTTTCACACAATTTTCTTCTTCTTCTTTTTTTTTTTTTTTTAAACAGACCTCCTCTATATCAATCTAAAAATTCATTTCAGTTTAATTTGCTAAAATGGTTTGAGTGAATGCCCAAAAATTGTAATTAAGTGATATACCCTAATAAAGACTGACAAGGATTAACAGAAATCATCAGCCATTTTTTCACTAACTTTGGTTGCAGCAAAAGGTCACACCCCCCCCCCCCCCCCCCCCAAAAACTAACTTCAACTTAGGTAGAAAAAAATCTTTTCATACATAAAAACCAATAACTCCACTCAAAATTTGACAAGCGCCTGATTTCATCACGTTGTATCTCATTTACATTTTTGCTTTGTGTTTTAAAACAATAATTAATTGTAATTTGAGGACAAAGCCCTTGAAAAAGTAATATATGTACTCTCTATGACAAGTAAATTGTCTGTTATATACATGTACATTGCACTACTGAACATTACAGTAAGCCTTTAAAATAAAAAATCAGCTAGCAATAATACTGTGTAAATTTCCTTAATTACCATGCTCAGAATAAAAGTACATGTCAAAGTAAATTTTCAAAAGGACAAAGCTATCTCAATACATGTACAGAATGACTGTTTTTAAATCATGTGAATACTCTTAATTCTAGGTAATGAAGAAGTTTGTCATTAATTTAGTGATAGACTTCAGGAACAGATGGTGAGGGTTTGAAAATTGTTAATTTTTTTTCGGAGTGACCTTATTATCAATGTACCGGTACATGTGGAAGGTTTATAATTTGGGTTTTGGACAAGGTGAACATTTTAGCCAGATTCATCTCTTACTGAGAAGGTGGGGTGAACAATGTTCAGAAGTCAACAAAGTTGAGGGTACATGGCTTCAACAGCCCCTACCCAAAGCAATCATAATTACTAGTAAATGGCAATATATTGTAGGCCTACTGATTCGCTTCTATGTAAATTTAGAACAACAACCCATTCATGGCTTCATGCAATAAGTCCTATGAATTGTATTTTCCTATAAAGTCATTATGAATGCCTCCTCTTTTAAACGATTTTTCTCTCTAAAGAGAGTAACTTCATCATGGATTTCTCACACTGTTTGAGGTTTTAGGTAGACCTTGGTGTGCAAGGGAGCGGAAAACACTCAGACAGAGCTCTACAACATTTCCTTTTCTGGGCCAATATTGGCAAATTTTCAAACTCCAAAAATACAGATCAAATTTTATCTAAAGGTTTGTAGTATTAATAGACAATATAGGTTTTGAAGGCAGCCGATGTCTCTTTTCCAAGGAATCACATATAGAGGGAACCTCTTAAATTTGTTGAAATGAAAGCAAAATTGTTGCTGCTTATTTTCCTGAAAGGAGAGTAGAATATTCCAAAGAGAAATCAGCATGCTAAACATACTTTGCCATACTTAATAAAGTACAGAGGAACTGGAAAACAAAAAATACAATGCTGAAATATATGGGAAGGGGAGACAATGTTTCGGAAAACATTAGATGAGTGGAAAAGTTACTCATAAAACTTTCTTAACTATAACAAAATTAGAAAAACAATTGAATGTTAAAGAAAATATCTTTATTAAAGCAAAGTTTGAACATTACAGGAGTTTTGGTACTGGTTCAGATTAGCAGTTTTACACTATTCATATGTTAAAATATTATGTGGCTTAAAGTATTATGTTTGAATGTATGCAATCTAATGATCCACGGTAATTACTTAAATTTAACTAGCCTACTTTCTGGTCTTAAGCCTGAAGGAAGAGAGATCAAACAAAATTTAACACATCAAAATTTGAAAAGCTGGTAATTTTTTAATTTAAAAAAAAAAAAAAAACTTTCGGCACCTCTTCTTCTCATCTCTTCTCTATGTCATTGACCAATCTTTTTTTCATCTTCTTTCTGTATAATAGAAAGCCTACTACACATCTTTTTTTCCTGATCTGTTAGTTTATTTCAAACAAAACAATGAACGTTCAAGAAAATGCATGGATGGAATCTAAATGAGTGCTTGGGGCCATGAACTGTAGAGACAATCCATGATTTCAGTATTATAATAAAACACCTCTTACAGCAATATTCCCTTCAGGATGGCTTTTGGTAGAAAGAACTGAAAAGTTCTTTTATAAACCACGCTTTGAAAAGTAAATAAATTCAAAATACAACCTAAAAACATGGTCAAGGTCTCCGTGATGATTCCCGCCATCATTGTATCCAATCTTATGAAAGCTGCTGGGTGACGCAGCGGGTGAGAAATTCATGGCACATGGTTCTACACTAAAACCGCCATTAATTAACATTTCAACAGTCAATTCGTTGAAATAGTCAAGGCTTCCCATGCCACATTCACTGCATTCGTAATGAGGGATGTTAATTTAACCAAATGCCCAAATGCCTTCCAAAGTAAAATTAAGGTCAAGATCTAGATCGCAATTGCAATGGCAAAATCTCTCTTGGCAGGTGACATCATTGCATAAATTAATAGCACATATTCACCCTAAACGAAGAAACAGTCTAAATTCCACACAGAAATATTAACAGCACAACACAGAACTCAATTTTTTGCTCGCTTCAGTCAGTTCCAAGTGATATTCCAGTAATGACTGGATAAAATCAAATTTTTGAGACTAGGAGATACGGCAGCTGATGTGATGCGAGTTTTAAACATACCAGAAAGAGAGCTTCGACACCAGCACCGAAATAAAACAACTAACTTTCTCACCAATCTGTTGAGCTTAAACTTAAACTTTAGCGATCCTTTTCTACTAGAGTCATCTAATGAATCCCTCTGGTTAGGTCTTCTAAGCCCTATTTCATAGCTGTCTGAAAAAGGGAATGTGGCGATGTCAGGATTCTTTGAGATGTTTGGAAGGCAAAATAAACCATTAAAACATATTTCTGCATAGCAGTACTGCTTAAATTATGCAGCTAGATGAAAAGCAGAAAAGGTGACCAGTGACAAAATTAAGGACAAATTACTCATAAATTATTTCAAGCACGTTGCTATTACAGGAAATGCATTTTTCTCCTCTTGATTTTCCGCCATGGGAAGAGATGATTCTGGGACATCGAAGAAAACAGATGGAGGAACAGTGGGTACTGGATATCTCCCTCTGTTCAGTCGAACAAGAGGAGTGTCCTCTGGCCAGTGGAAAGCACAGACACCCATATGATTGGAAACTTTGTCAATATCCAATTTATTTGGTAGACAGGAAATCCAAAGTCTCCGTTGCTCTGCATCATCAGGAAATTTATAGATGGGAATCATTCCCTCCCATGCTTCTCCCTCATATCCAGATCTGCAATTCACCACGGAGCACTTCCTTCCCATCTCTGTCCCTAAGATTAGAAACCTGAATGAGAGCGAATAAAATGGGGATCAGATTAATACCGAATATACCGGGTTGATCCTACTTAATTATTGAGTGACCTGCAATGCCAGACAAATGTAAAAATGAAAAAAAAAAAAAAAATGAAAACAAATTCTGGTGTGAGTACTGTGACACTAGATCTAGATCTATTATTAAAAGTAAAATAAAAGTATTAACTTGCAGCCTCACACTCCTACTGCCCTTATCCTTATGATTCGTCCTCTAGAACATCTGAAAATTCATCGTCATTTACAGATCTAGATCTAGATCTTGCCAAGCGCATGCAGCTACTAGGATTAAAAGTAGATCTAGTTCGCTACCAGACACCAAACACAGTCATACTGTTATCATTCTGACCTAGTGTGAGCCTTGTCTAAAATTTAACAGTCCAGCGCAGTAGTGACAAAAGTAATATCTAGATCTAGATCTAGATCAAGGTCTACTGGTTAACCAAAACAAGCAACAAAACCATAAAAATATTCTGAACTACGATGAGATAACAACAATGCTGCCGAAAGATATCTAGATCTAGATCTCTTCGAGATTCTAGACTAGACTAACTAGGCTCGACATCGGTAACGGATCGATAAAATGTCCCTCATCAATAGGCCTATCCAATTAAAAGATCTGATCTCGAGTAGAATCTAGAACATTGTATCATGAAAGCAATTGGCATGAGCGAGTTAACCAAGACTTACCTTCAATATTGTCAGCAACAAATGAAGTAATCAGCTAGTTTAAGAGTTGAAATGAAATTTATTCCATATCATTTCCAATCAAAACACTAGGCCTAATACTAGGAACAGAAGCCACTGTAACTTGTAAGAAATCCTCTGCCGTTGTTGGGCTCCGCTTGAATGGGTTAGATCATAGCCTTGCTACCATAAGTATGGAAATGTTTTAGGGCCTTGTCTATTGTGTTGTTGAAAATTTACTTGAATTACCAAAGAATTAAAAAAAAAAAAAAATGCTTAGAACTTACTCTTTATTGCAAAACTGACTCTCTACGCGAAGTCCCCCAGGCTAGCCTAGAAAACGAAACAAGGGATGTCACGCATGCGCAAATAAAAAAGTTACACCACACAGTCGGCACACAGAAACAAAAAATGACTTCATTTCTCACAATATTATAAAGTATGTTGCCATTTAGACCTTTTTTTTCTCTGAGAAAATTGATACCAAAGTCATCTTTCCATGATAATTAGAAAAAAAAAGTTACAATTTACAAATTGTGAAAAACAGCCCATATTTTGGAACTCGCGTAAGCAAAAAAAAAAAAAAAACATTTATGACACAGCTTAGTACATGTATCATGAGGCTCAATTTTTTTTCGTGGTGAAAAGAATTCAATAAGAAAAAAAATATATATATATATAATTTTATTTATTTATTTATTTATTTTTTTTTTATGAAAATGGCTTTGGGTGCAAACTTGCACATTCGCACTATTACGGGCAAGCTTCAAATTTTCATAAAATTTTTAAAATTCATAAGAAATCGCTGTCACAACCGCAAAACTTCTCTCCGTGGGCGACATCGCGTGAATTGATAGCACTAATTCATCCTAAACGAAGAAATATCCAAATACCAAACAGAAATAGTGATATCACACCACAAAATTGAGTTTTTTTGCCCGTTTCGGTCGGTTCCATGATATCCCAGCGATGAATGAGTGAGATCAATTTTTGTGACAGCACCGGAAAGAGGCGGTCGTGATCGCCGAAGGCCCCACATCAGAATATAATTAAAACAACATTCTACCTATCTGTTCTGCCCAAACTTTGCAATTTTTTATTTATTTTATTTTTCTTTTCTATCAGATTCATCTAATGAATCCCTCTAATTAGGTCTTCTAGACATAAATCTAACCCCATACTTCATAGTTGTCTGAGAATGTGCGTTGTCGGGATTCTTGTAGCTGAGATGTTTTGAAGGCAAAATAAACCATTAAACATATTTTTGCATAGCAATATTGCTTAAATTATGCAGCTAGATGAAAAGCAGAAAAGGTGAACAGTGACGTTATTTTTAAAAAAAAGTTATCTGTGCTTGGTTCGTTGATATGTCCCGGATGTGCATCATTCTTCCTCACCTACAAAGACAGGGTTATCCAACTGTTTAAAAAAAAAAAAAATCGGAAATCCCCCTCCCCCCCCCCCAAAAAAAACCCAGTTTTATCACGGTGGTCAGGCACTGTCCAATTACGCGAGTCACTTCTATTAAGTCTAATAAATATAGGCGTCTCACGCCAGGAGAAGTTTGCATTGTTCTGTGAGAAGTTTGCAAGTTTTCACTAGATCCTAGGATCACTGGGATGGGATTTCAAAACAACCGAAAAGATCCCACAGGCAGTGCCGTCATCATGACAATCGACATCGAGCGTAACGACCAGGATCTAGACTCTAGATCGATCACGAATTGCGGCCCTCTTACATGGAAGAGGACAGGTGGACCCCGGCGGCCTATTCAAGTATACCATATAAATTACGAATAATAGCCTAGAGCAACCCCGCTGGCTTAACCTGCAGGGACCCTCGACCAGCGCAAGTCCACCCTAACGCTAACATGTAATGTAGGTCCGACGAGCGGGGTGAAGGTCCACCCTAAGCTAGCATGTAGATCCGATGAGCTAATTATAGATGGTGTGCATTGATCATTGATGATGAATATCTTCCCTACCTATGCACTTCCATGTATACCCGGGGTCCACCTATCCACTTCCCTCTTTACATTGGTCTTTCTAAGACCATGAGCATATTACATATTTGTTGTTTTCAGTACTCTGACGAGCTGATTTTCCATCACCAGCTCGCACTCACGCGACAACTCGACTTACAAACTTCTAGCTCGATCTTGGACAGCCGTCGAACAGCGGTTCGATTCTAGGCCGAAGCATGAGCAAAAATATATCGTACTTCCGATTTCGCGTGTTATCGTGCCGGGCTTATATCGCTAATTGTTATAAAACCGCAACTGTCTTGTGAATTCAACAAAGGTCGGCAGTTGAGCGGCCAACCGTAGGAAAGTCTTTCACGACCAAAAAAGTCGGCAGTCTGACTAAAGGCATAAATTTGGCATCCCTGCAGTGAGAGTACCAGATACATGTATTTGATCAAAAGAGCGACAAAAAATTACATTTTGTGACATCAGTCTGTCGTGTGTGTGGTTTAAAACAAACAAAGTATAGATTATTGTTCATAATTTCATCCACTACATATGACATAAAAAATGACTAAGTACATACAAAATCACAAACTGACGTATACTTTACAATCAGAATAATTCATAAAATAAAACCGTCATTATGCACGGGAACAACTTCTCATCAAAGTACACATGTATTCATCCAAAAGATTCTCAGTCTGAGAAGTTTTTGAGAGCAGCAGTAAGCCTGAAATTATCATTCACAATGATTCCCAACTCTCTGATAGAATCAGAAAAGGCTAATGTGGTGAAACGATGTAATTTTTATGTACTTCACTCTGATATTTTTGAAAAACTTCATTTTCATGCAACCACTAAGAAATCTGTACCGTATTTAGTATGAAATCAGCTGACTAACAATATCAATGCCATTAAATAAAAGGTCGGATTTTACTCGCACTGGTCAAAGTTGCCCCGTGGTCGAATTTGTCCCAAACTACCCTATCGCGCTGAGCACGATGCCCAACACACTAACACAGCTGCTGCAGTGAACACTGTGCTGCAATGTAGTAGTAGTAGTAGTAGTAGTAGTAGCAGTAGTAGCAGTAGCAGCAGCAGCAGTAGTAGTAGTAGTAGTAGTAGCAGTAGCAGCAGCAGTAGTAGTAGTAGTAGTAGTAGCAGTAGCAGCAGCAGCAGTAGTAGTAGTAGGAGTAGTAGTAGTAGTAGTAGTAGTAGCAGCAGCAGCAGTAGTAGTAGTAGTAGTAGTAGTAGTAGTAGCAGTAGCAGCAGTAGTAGTAGTAGTAGTAGTAGTAGTAGCAGCAGTAGTAGTAGTAGTAGTAGAATTGGTGGTAGTGGTAGTAGTGCTAGTAGTAGCAGTAGTAGTAGTAGCAGTAGTAGTAGTAGTATTTGTAGCAGTAGTAGTAGTAGCAGTAGTAGTAGTAGTCGTAGCAGCAGCAGAAGCGATAATAGTAACTAAGTAGTTGGTGATGATGATGCTGGTAGTGGAAGCAGTAGTTTCTGGGAGAAATGACTGCAAATTTCTCCTTCTTCTTCTTTTTGATAACCAACTACAAATTTATTTATTTATTTATTTATTTTTTGGTTGGAAGAGGGGAGGCCTGAAAATTCCGATACTCCTAACGAAATAGCTAGAGTCATGAGAAATACCCGTTATCAGGTGTGAAACGTATCACACCTGAGCACCATTATAAGCCGGCAATACCCAACGGCAAGTATATAATGTATTAAAGGTAGGTGGACACTGGAAGAAGATGGCCCCTGTCTGTTGTCATTTCCTGGTGTCCAGCCATTGTCCACTCGTGGGTTACCTAAGACAAACTGTTTACAGTGGGAGGTTATGGATCAGCGCGCTGGACATTGTCCGGCCGTCGGGTTTCTCGCCAGGAGTCAATCACCGGTGATCAGCGCAAGGTGATGGCATGTGGAAACTGCCCTTTTCAGACTTTTCTTTGGGGAGTGTGCGAGACTTTCCAGGAGCGTGTCGACGAACACACCCGAGCACTGACAAGTGGCATTTGTGACAGAAGGGAGGCCCAGTGTCACCCCAACGTCATCTACCTCCCCTGGGGGGACCTATAGGGGGAGGTAACCGCAATGGTGTCACCTGGTTAGTTGGGGGCCATTAGGGAGAGCCACGAGGGAGATGTTCGCCAATATACGTCACTAGTGTAATGGCATTTAGCTGTAACGCTCTCAGTGACACCAGGTGATTTATGGTGTCGGAAGAGAGAATGGGTGATTGAGGCGGGTGACGGGAAGGAGTGGTGCTCACAGCTTATTTATTTATTTATCTGTTTGTTTATTCATTCATTTATTCATTAACTTTGTTTGTTTAAATAAATCTGTGTGTTTATCTCTCTTAACAGTATATGTATCTTCTTATTCGTCCTTTTTTATATCACAATCTCACGTACGCCTTTTTTTTTCTTCCTTCCCTCCTGCCTTTCTTTCTTCTTTCCTTCCTTTTCACCTTCCTCCTTTTCTTCCTCCCTTTCTTTCTCTCCTTCATACTTGTTACATTTTTTCTTTCTTTCTTTCTTTCTTTCTTTCTTTTTTTTTCTTTTTTGGTCTCTTTCTGTGTTGCTTTCTTCTCCCTCTTAAAGAAAAAAAAAAAAAAACTTAACGTACTTAGTATTCTTTACCACCAACATTATCATCCTTTTATGATCTTTTTATACTATTATATTAAACTTTAAGACGGACTGTCTAGCATCTAACGTACTGCACAAAAAGAAACAAAAAGCAATCTCTAGAACTCGATATGTTAAAGATATTGAATAAAATGATAGTTCTGGCCAAATGTTTGAACATTTTGGTTCTGCATAGGGCCATCGTCACCATCATCATCATCATTATTATCATTTTATAAAAAGATAATAAAACTGTCAGACCGGCAACTAGCAAAACAATTCAAGGAAAACAAATAACACAGAAATCTATAACCTGATAGTGATGGTCTCTGCCAAATTTTCAAGTCAACTTGACTCTTCTTCAGGGCAATATAATGTCTTAAATATAAGACAGCTGTCTATTGACGACCAATCAAATTCATTTCATTAAAAATTAAAAAAAAATGTATGAAACAATTTATATTGAACAAATTAATATCTTTAGCCAGTTCTTCCAAATCCAGTTGGCTCTTGGTTTGGCTTCTTCATCAATATCATCTTTATCATCCTGAAATCATCCACTGCCTACCACTGTCCGATAAGTGCCCGGACCATTTTTCCGTCTCATGTTCGCCATGTTGATCTGAGCCTCAAATAATAGACACACGGGTCCCTTCTCCCTTTTTATTGTCTTTCAAAACAAGCTCCTTTCCTTAATGGCTGCCTCCTCCGCCGGCTCCGGAGGAATGCCTGCCTCTTCCCGGCCCGATGGTCTGCCACATTCTTGCAAACCTTTAGACCCTCGCATGACACTCGAGCATTTTGGTGGGCTCTGACATTTTTGTCTGTCTACGCGTCTGGGCTTGTGTATATCTATTATCTCGTTTGTCTTGATGACTCCGGCGCTCTGTCCATTTTTCCCTTGATGGCTGGCCCTTGTATGAATGTGTGTTGCACATTAGCTATCCTCCTTTCTTGCCAACTGTAAGAGGGGGAAAGGGGAAAAAGAAAACACACAACAGAGAAAAAAGAAAAGGTTTCCACGGGGTTTGTCATGTTGGTATCCGTTAGCATTCTGTTAGCACTTTCTTGCACTTATGTTCTGTGGTGTATCTTTCTTCCACTAGTTTTTGTTGATATCGTACCTGGCAGTTGAATTCTCTCGTTACGATAGAGGTTTTTGTCTGTTTATCTGTCATTCCATCAATCTCTCTGTCCGATAAATTCGTGCGTCATTCCTATCATCAATTCTATTTATCCATTTTTCAGTCCATCCATTTGTCCATTTATCCATCCATTCATCCATCCGTCCGTCCATCCATCCATTCATCCCTCAATCCCACAATCCATCCATAATCCTTTCATCTATCCATCCAGCCAGCCCAGGCATCCATCCGTTAATCAATCCGTCGACGATTCTTTCATCCATCCATGCATCCATCCATCCATCCATTCATCCATCCATCCATCCGTCTATCATTCATCCATCCATCCGTCTATCCATCCATCCATCCATCCATCCAGCCATCCATCCATCCATCCATCCTTATCAAGAGCTCACAGACAGACCACTAGACCACAAACCGTATGGTATGGGGGTAGCTGAAGAGCAATCTGCCATCCGCGCCCACAAGTGCCCAGGACTTGAGCCAGTCCTGGGGCCCGGGGGCCATTCCGCCCCTTGGAAGGCTCAGAACGGGGGGCTCCACAAGAGGAAATTGGAAGGGAGGAGTCTTAAGAACCGAGGGAAAATGTTACATGCGGGAAGAAGTGAAAACAAGAAGGAAAGGACGAACGGGAAAAAAATTGGGGGATAGAAAATCCGGTTCCCTCCTCCACTTGAACGTTAGCTGTCAAATGCAGACAGGGGGCCGTCCTATCCCCTGTTTTCAGCGTTTGCCTCCCTGCTAATATTAAGCTGCACCGCCAGCCGAGATCATCTCTTCTTGCCCTTTGTGTCTGGATCGTTTTCCGCGTCCCACAATATTCTCTATCTCTCTGAGGAAAAAAGAAGAAGAAGAAGAAGAAGGAAAGATGGTTATTTCGTGTCTCCTTGCAACAGCTTGACGATATGCAACGAATGTAGATAATTAAACGCGGACTCGATTTTCCATGATCTAATTACGGTATCCACTTTGTGCCAAGTTTTGACTCGATAAGGACAAAGGGGCGGAAAGTGGAAAACGTAAATACCGGCGGGTTAATTGATTAGACCCGGATTCGTAGATTGGAAGTGCTCTGCGTAATGCGAGTATTTTTTACAGTCGTTGATTGTGATCTAGATTTTGGTTGTTAGTACAGTGGTCTATTACTGAAGAAAAAAAAAAAAAACGATATGAAGAAGAAAATATATAGAAATAGGAAAAGATACTTAGATGATATGTAGAGATAGAGGAGAGTGGGGAGGGGATGAAAAAAAGTACAGGGAGGGAGGGAGGGAGAGGGATGGTCCGATGGATGGATGGATAGAGAGTTGGAGGGACGGCTGGATAATGGATGGATGGATGGATGAATGGATGGATGGGGATGAACGAACACACGGGTGGAATATCGATGATGTATAAATGGTTACAGAGTGATAAGGTGAGATAGGATAAGATAAGATTTATTTATCCCCAAAAAGACATTCATTTACCAGTTGGTAGACAGAACATAATATTAGGTAGGATACATTCACACTTACATACCTATACAGACAAAATATGACTCGTAACATCAGAACAAGGTACACCTATGATGATGGCTAATTAGGAATTTCTGCAGTACTCACTATTAGTCCTGACATGCAACAATGAAAGTTTGTAATGTAAACCTGTTACATTCTTTGACGACATCAAAATATATAAACTTCTTGTCAATTTCTTCCTCAGGTCTTCTCTCCGACAGGTGATCACCTCTTTGGAAGTGAAAAAATGGTGAGTACACAATTGTTGTCTACGTCATCTATTCTGTGAGTGACCGCCCTCTGACTCGTCATCTTCGAGTGATTCTTCCCTCAAACGATTTTCTGAGGAATCATAATATAAGCTCAAAATTTACCGTTAACAGACAAAATACCTATCTGCATTATGTAACAACATTTATTTTGACATCAGAACAGATTACCCCAATCTGAAAACCTACTTTTTACAGGCTCTTCACTCAAAAGACATTCTATCCCGGAGATCTGATATAATGTTGTACATGAGAAATTGGTAGTTCCGACAGGATATCACTATATACAAGGATAGGGCTCATATAATTATTATATATATTATATAATTATTATATGTACCTCTGATATATAATAATTATCGGAGGTTTCACAGAATGAGGAAGAAAGAAATGAGTAGTTTCTGTATTGGCGTTTGGGGACTCTCTGGCGAGACATCTGTACTCACATGCAAGTTTTAGGAGTCATACACTACCATGTGGAAGATCTAATAGAAAGTAACAAAGAAGAAGTTTGTAGTTTTTGCTGGGACTTGTAGTGGAGACACACCGGCTAGGAATACCACGAGCACATGGCCCGGAGGCCAGGAGCATCCACAGTGGATAGAGCACTGCATACCTTTGAGCTTTGGCATCGGCGTGTCGCCTCTCTACTCACCGGCGATCTGTCTTCATCATTAGTGAGTGTTGGGCATTGCTCACACACGCATGTTCTCCCTCTCAGCCTGGCTCACCAATGTGTCCTGCAAGAGTACCCTGACCATTTGAGCTTGACCCATGCTTACCAATGAAAATATAGGTTAGATTAATTTATTGTTTCATATAAAGTTCTCAACACTCTGTGGCATCAGACTGGCGAAATAAGATAGCCACTGCATCATTGTGAAACTAAACATTACCTACGGGCTGACATAAATGTTGTCCAAGCAGTAAGATACCCGGATTTCAAGGATTGTCAGACACCATACACATCATACCCTCATGAATGCCCAATGATTTGAACTGGGCAGGATCAACATAACGCTTCTCTGTTTTGGGAAAATGTTCCATTAAATAGATTTATCTATGCGTTGGATTCAGAAATAGATGAATCTGTAGGTAGTCACAAAAACAAGCAATCAAAACTAAATCACGCACATAATACACATACAAGATGACAGAAATCGTTGCATGTAAGACCTAGGTATCAATATTATTCTTTTTAAGTGTTGTCTTAGAAATAATTGTAATCCACTTCTGCTGATTCACACTTCAACTTTGCAGAGCGGATGTCAGTACAGCCTCTTTTGTGTGTCCAGCAATGGTTTCTAGACATCACTTGGTAAAACCGAGCAGAATAAGTTGTTAGAGGGCTCGTCCCCTCTCATATAACAATACTTGGTTTGTCATTGTTCTAGACAGTGCTCTTTAACATCCACATCTGCATACCTGGACAGGCTGCTCAGGTACATTTGGTCACCATGTGGTCAGTTAGTGTCGAAGGTCCATACCTATGGTCACTGCTTTTGAGATCCCAGGTCTTCTGTCAGTATAAGAGATATTTGATGATACGATCCCATTCAAAAGATGGCTTATATTAATTTAGTACAAAGTTAAGGGGAGACTTTCTCTCTGTATTTCTAAAAAAAAAAATAAAAAATCAAACGACAGGTTTCACAACTTGTGCAAATCTAAACAAACTGTGATGGTCAGTCCAGCTTTGAGTAGTTGAGTTTGAACGTTATACTTCTCTGTGTGTGTTTAGAGCGCTGGAATGTTCAAGAAAATACGAGAGAAGGAAAGAGTACCAGTCTATTACATAAATGTTTCCATTATTGCATGGGTAAAGTTTCCCATCCCCCCACGCCCCCAGCCCCACCATCTCTGTGGTCTGTGGCATGGACAAATACTCAAGTCTGAAATTCCAGTGTCCATCTGCCCCCTCCCCCCTCCCTGTGGTCTTACTCATACTCCCCTGTGCCTTATGGCCAGTGGTCAGCCCTCATGTCCAGCTCGGACAGCTGCACAGATTACGTACCCCGGACCAGAGCCAGGCTATCGGTATCTGCCGAGATGGACTCACTGGCATCCCAGGCCTGCACACATGTAACGCTGCACGTGTGATGTCCGAGCCAGAGAGGGGGGGACAACTTTCGCTCCGTCCACTTTGGCCGGCTGTACAATGACAAGGAATGTGTACCTGAGCGATAGATCTAACACTGTGGCAGTTAGCTTGATAGAAAGGACAAAGCCCCCCCCTCCCCCAAGAAAAAAAAAACGACAATCAGATCATTTACTCCTGTTTCCTTCTCTTCTCTTCCCCTCTTCTTTCTCTCTTTTTTTCTCTCTCTCTCCCACTCACTCACTCACTCACTCACTCACTCACTCACTCACTCACTCACACTTACTCATGCACTCACTTACTCACTCACTCACTCACTTACTCATCCCTGTCCGAGATAACCACCTTTAGGAAGAAGGAAGACGTACAGGGAAGGTACCGTGCCTCTCTTATCTTGTATTGTTTTCCACATCAAGTATTGACGAAAAGTCCTGCTCACAATGCTGGCTCATAAGCTTTGAATTATTTCAATACTTCAGTATTTCAGCCGTGTTACTTAATAGAGATCAATAAACAGCGTCTATCCCCGTACAGTGCAGGCTCTAAGCGCTTTACAATCTATTATTACCTCGACAGACCCAAAGAAGACACTCATAAACGTTCTCAGCTTCCT
>JBCAUA010618177.1:0-16023 GCA_038406235.1 Peronia verruculata
CTCACAGTGACATCCTTTATGGAGAAAAATTATGTTCCACTATTAGATTACATACTCTTTCTCTTTCTCTCTCTCTCTCTCTCTCTTTCTCTCTCTCTCTCTTTCTCTCTCTGTTCAAATAAGTGATATCCTAAATGAAGTAAGAAAACTTATGCCCTGAATATTCATGTTCATTAAAAATAGCCCTCCATAATTTCAGGATATAATTTTTTTTTCTTGCTTTGACTTTTTCTTTTTTTTTTTTGAGATTGCCTTTTCTTTCTGGTCTCAACGGGGCTGCATTCATAAAAGCCAACGAGTATATTACAAGGGTAGTGACAGTGAATGGATTTTTAGCCAGTTAAATGAAAAATGATAATTTAAATGCAAGCGTCTATATAAAACCTTACCTACGGACTTCCACATAAAGTAGATTTGTTAGAATCATAACTAGCAAAAACTGCAAACTGCATGTGCCTATTATGGAACATAGACCAAGTCACTCTTATCCATATACAGCAGGCTGTAGAAGTAAATTACAAAAATGATTCATTCTTTTTTAATCAGTTTTACGTTAAATATTTCAATTTGTTTAAAATAGACATAGCTATTAAACTTTTATGATTTGTGACTGATCACATTTAATAAAAGATGTTAGAGATTTATTAGCACATTAGTCACTCCAAGTAAAAATATCAACCCATAATCAGAAGTTAGGAACAGGGTAAGGAAAAAAAAAGGCAACGAATCAGATAACTCACCAATTAAGTCCAGTGAGAATTATAAAGTCAAATATAAATTTCATTTGCCCCCAGAAGGATAGTCCTTCCTTACTTGGTGAGACATAATATACAAATATAGAATACATTTACAGGTGCATGCGAACAGATTAGAATGTTGTGAATTGCTCTGGAAAACTCAGTCTCAAGAAAAACTGCTGTAACTTTTATAAATGTGCTTTTTTTTTTCTTTTTTTTTTTTTTTGTAATAAATCTTTTCTGTAGCATTCTCAATAGATTTGTTGTGACTGTGAAAAAGCCTGGAAATCCCTGCATCTATTTTTAGCAAGGGATACAAATACTCCAAAATTTTGACAAGTTTGTCTCACTCTTTGGTTTGATCCAATAATAGTGGATAGGAAATGTATGACTAAAACTCTTCGCTCTGAGCCTACTGAACCTAGATGTCCTCCAAATAATAGTAGTGGTGAGTAGTGCTAATGATTTAATGATGTAGGAAAATGCCTGACATACTTTCAGCGTTGGGTTTTTCCCAAAGTCTTGTGTTCTACCATTGTAGTGGGATTTCATGATGGAGCGGTAATACACATATATGAGTCAATGTTCTGTTTTTAGCAGGGGGTACAAAAACTCATGCAGGGATTTCCACGTCAGTGCTTAGTCGAATATGAACTATTAGTTCTTCTGTATAATAAGATTATAAAGGTTGTGAATTGTGTCTGGTAATGTAATTATTCCTGATTCATTGCAGGAGAGATGTGTCATCTTGAAGAGATGGTTTGATTTGTGCATGAAATACAGGAAGGAATTGGCCACCCTGCTGACACTGGAGAATGTGAGTTATCAGTACTAACTAAAATCAGAAAAGTGTTCAAAGAAGATTTATTTGACCGTGTTGAAAGACTGTCACTTCAGGAATTATTGTATTATCCCCACATCTTTTTGTGTCAAACTAGCCCACATTTCAGGAAATGGATTGGGCTTTTGATGATATGTATGAGAAACTATTTGGCGAATTGTCTTTGTATCATTTCATTTCATTGCCATTCCTTTTGATGATGAGATATAAAATTCAGCAAATTCATAATTTAGTCTTAACAAATATTACAGCTAGATGTTTTACCTCACATTGAATTGCCACTGCAAGCTGTTGTAGACTGTATTCTTTCATGAGTTCTCTTTTATATATAACACTGGAATGAGAATAATTATTACACCCAATGATAAAAGTAATAACAGAACCAGAATGACATATATGCAGTGCTGCCTTCTTTCACACAACTGGCTGAAATAGTCATTTCAAATTTTACACACATCCAGTTATTGAGATCAATAGAAAGGAAACATGTGTTTGTGAAATGAGTGAGTTAGCTATGACTTTCTGAGCTGAAATTGTCATGTTTAACGTTAAGTCATGTGATTGCAAAGTAAGTAAAATCTAATTTTTTGTCAACATTCTGCACATTTGACATCCTGTTTTTTTTCACGCAATCACTCATCACAAAAGAAAAACGGACATGAAAATGGATACAGAAAACTCAGAGATATACATAATTATATGCATTCACCAAAACTACAGCATACAAATGTGTCATGTTCACAGAGAAAACGAACTTTTTCTTGTGTAGTGACTCAGTCCGTGGTTAAAATTACGTATAATATCTATCAAAGTCATTTCTGTTTTTGCTAGAACTTGAGTAATATTTCACTTTTCACCATATGTCTATGATTGTTAGAGCCACAGTAAGTCTTCTACCATAGAAATGGTCATGACAATTACTAGCAGGTGCTTGGTTTATTGTTTATATTAAAGAATGTTTCACGCCCAGGGCAAATGAGCCGGAAATCAATGGGGTAGATTTCAAGTTACGGCTGTTTCTATTTTCCCACTGAGATACCAAAATTTTTTTATGTGTTTTCCACAAAACAAATATTCAATCTTTTCTAATCTGAAAAGATAAATTTGATATCTGAATGGAAAAATAGTTAAAACTGGCGATTGAGGATGCAGTGGCTCCAATGGGTATGGCGCCTGCTCATGGAGCAGCTGGGATCGACTCGCGGGTTCTGCATCGGGGGATGACAGGACACGAAGATCGAAAACCTGCATTTTTTTCAGTGGCTCAACGGTTCATGGCTTCCTGTGGGTAGGGAAGCCTGACATCTAGCCTTCTCAGATAAGGGCGAATATATTTTGGAGGTCCTGTGGGTACATTACGCACATTAAAGAACCCTTGGCAGTTCAGAATCGATGGAAGAGTAGGCCTGAGTGCCGCTGTGGGGGCAAAATTTCCAAAATTCCAAATTTCTACCCACAAAAATTCTCAGCAAAAATTGACAACTTCTAGAAGCCGAGACAATCCTACCTCTTAGGATTGAAAGGCTTATGAAAAACAAAAACAAAAAAACTTGCGATTGCCTGGAGTGACCCCGACTCACTTGCTCTGGGTGCAAGAAATATGTGTTGACGTTGCCATATGGCTGTCAACAGCTCTTCGTAGTGAATCAGTTGATTATCTTTTGCAGGGCAAGCCATTACCTGAAGCGGAGGGCGAAGTGAACTATGGCTCCAGTTTCTTGGAATGGTATGGTGAGGCGTGTAAACGGGTCTACGGTGATATCATTCCCTCACCCACACCCAACAAAAGGGTGATGGTTTTCAAACAGCCCATCGGTGTATGCGGCATGATAACACCGGTATGTACTAGACATTGCATAATAATTTAGGACTGCTTTGGTCTCAAAATGACCTTTTTTTTTTTCCAAAAATCTTTGTTGTGCCCAGTGAGTTTTCCCCCTTTGAACGTGAATGATTTTAATCCTGCTCATGAAGAATGCTGAGTTAGTTCTTACTGACATTTGAAGTCAACTGAGCAAACTTAAGGTGTTAGCTGAAACTTTATTCAGTCATTGAACACTGTCTAGTGACACATACAATTTTCATCAAATTTAATGAACTAAACAGTGTCAGAATAGTCAAGAAAACTTCCAAGACATACTGAGAGCAAGATTAATCACAGTGATTGCCTTCCATTTCTGAATAGATCCGTATATTACTCTTAACCATAAGATTCCTTGTTTAATTCATGAGTTGGATCTGCATTAGTTTTGAAGTAACTAAATGTTTTTCTTCTCATGTCTCATGCTTAGTTACTGTGTCATTTTGAACTAATTTACATTTTTAGAAAATGTAAAGATCCACTATGTTGATTGGGCTGTCTTTTGATAGTTATGAGGAATTATCTAAATACAAACCCTATATCCTTTTATATCACTATCATTCACCTTGATGGGTGATGCATCAGTTCAGCAAATACATGACTGAATTTATTGTTTCCATAAAATCCTATTGCTGAAGTTGTACTTCATATTGCAATCATTCTCATTGTTAGAGTTTATGAAAAATTCTCTCTTTGGATATTGCGACCAAAGATATATACTCTCTCTGTGTGACAGTGGAATTTCCCCAATGCTATGATCACTCGCAAAGCTGGTGCTGCCATTGCCGCCGGGTGCACCGTGGTGCTGAGACCTGCGGAGGACACACCTTACTCTGCCCTGGCTCTGTGTGAGGTGAGTCCAGATTGTCAATCATCCACTGTGGCTTTCAGTTTCCAATTGCCATGGCAGCAACCAACTACTATTATAACTTTATCCGTTATAGTTTAAGGTAAGATAACATAAACTTTCAGTTTCTCATTGCCATGACAGCAACCAATCTCTAGTATATCTTTATCAGTTACAGTTTAAGATAAGTTGAAATAAGATAAACTTCATTTGTACTCAAAAGGGAAATTCCATTCACAGCTGATAAGGGACAAAATATAGAATTATATAGGACATATTCACATAACAGGCAGACAAAAATATCACCCACAGCATTAGAACAAGGCAGAGTCAAGTACTATTGCTTCGGCTTGATATATAAGTGTACCATGAGTTCATAAATGAATTTGTGTAATACTTACAATTAGTTCTTACATACGATAAACGCCCAGATCTTTCAGAATATTTCAGTTGATTATTAAGTTGGTTCAGGCTTTCTTTGTTGCTTACAAAAGCATGCTAGAACAAATTATACACAGGCAGCTTTTTGTGTTGATGGAATGTATGCCACATAGCTTGAGGTATCACTGCATGTTTTGGTAAACACCAACTGTATCATAGGAAAGTAGAAATAGTTTTGGATCTTGAGTCATACATATCATATGAAGGGTTGCAGGGTGAAACATATCCAGAATCGCCATTTAGAGAAAAATGGCAGTTTGCTCTCCAGTGGTTAGTAAATTATCATTAAGAACTAGAAGTTTCTGAAGACTTTCGGGAAGGATAAGTTTCATTTGGTGAAAAGGAAAGTCCTTATCATATAGTACTATCACCATTCTGAGTATTGAGGGGTATAACTCAAAATTTTCAAAAATGGCATTTGTCACGTTTTGTCCTGCAACCCTTCATATATAAGAGCGGCAGATTTTTATGGACTTAGCAGATATACTGAGTAGTGCCAGCTCAGTTTGTCAGAGCTCCATTGTTTTCAGTTGTCAAAGTTGTGACATCGTTTGCATTTGTTGTTGGCCAGGGTACTTAGTGGTCTCATGCCATTGTGTACCACTGATTTAAGAGCCTGCAGGTATGAATCATGCGTTTTATGGTTTTGGTACATCAGTAATGCTGAAGTGGAAAGGAGGCTGTCCGAATTCATGAACAGAATGTTTTGTAGGTTGTGTATGGTGTTGTCATGACTAGTTGCATTCTGTTTGTCGTATCATATCAGCAGTTATTCACAAATATCTTTTGTTGCTGTTCCCTTTATCATAAGCGCATCATTGCTTTGATGTCCTTTGATTACACCCAATTTCTGTCATCCATTTGATGTTCTGTATTCCATATCTGTCATCAGTGTGATGTTCTGTGTGCCATCCTATGCCTGTCATCAATTTGATGTTCTGTGTTCCATCCTATGCCTGTCATCAATGTGATGTTCTGTGTGCCATCCTATGCCTGTCATCAGTGTGATGTTCTGTGTGCCATCCTATGCCTGTCATCAATGTGATGTTCTGTGTGCCATCCTATGCCTGTCATCAATGTGATGTTCTGTCTGCCATCCTATGCCTGTCATCAGTGTGATGTTCTGTGTGCCATCCTATACCTGTCATCAATGTGATGTTCTGTGTGCCATCCTATGCCTGTCATCAATGTGATGTTCAGTGTTCATCCTATACCTGTCATCAATTTGATGTTCAGTGTTCCACCTCATATCAGTCCTCAGTCCAATGCTCAGTATTCTATCTCATGTCTCCAGTTGGCTCATGAGGCGGGCCTCCCTCCAGGTGTTCTTAACATTGTGACCAGTGACAGGGCCAACGCTGCACCCATTGGCAAAGAACTGTGTGAGAACCCTCTCATCTCCAAGATTTCCTTCACTGGCTCCACAGTGGTAGGAAAGGTGAGAACTTTTGACTTTCATTCATATTGAACACAGAATACCCAAATTCAGGCAGTTTTGTTACTCCCTTCATCACTAACCAGCAATTGTGTAACTCTGCTCTGCTCATCATTGACCAGAGGCATAGCTTAGGCAATTTTTGCCTCTTCATTCTCATTCACCAAATTAGAACCCAGGCAATTTTGCTACTACATTTGTAGTTCATTCCTATTCAAAATGTAGCTTTAGTTATTTTGTCACCCTCGCTATCACTAGCTAAAGATATACTTCAAACAGTTTTTTAAGTTTGCTCATCATTACAAAGATTTATAGCCCGAGCAATTTTGTTACTTCATTTATCACTTCACAGAGATATAGGTCAAGTGATTTTGTTTAGTCTACTCATCACTTACGAGGAATATTGAAGCAATTTTGTTCTTCTGTTCATCACTAATCTTAGACATGAGAAAAGCAATTTCATTAATTCTGTTCATTCTAATCAGAGACATAGCTCAAGCAATTTTGTTCTTGCGTTCATCACTCACCAGAGATGTAGCTTCAGCAATTTT
The DNA here is from genome assembly GCA_038406235.1 of Peronia verruculata. Taxonomy (NCBI): domain Eukaryota; kingdom Metazoa; phylum Mollusca; class Gastropoda; order Systellommatophora; family Onchidiidae; genus Peronia; species Peronia verruculata. The sequence continues at coordinate 6,714 of JBCAUA010618177.1, forward strand.
GTTATTCTATTCACCACTGTTCAGAGATATAGGTCGTTCACTTATGATGTTTCGCTTCCGCGTCCGCCCCACATTCTATTGTTTATATTTTCAAACATGGAAGTAAATCACATATGACGTTTTGCTTCTGCATCTGCCCCACATTGTATTGTTTACATTTCAAACACGGAAGTAAATCACTTATGACGTTTCGCTTCTGCATCCACCTCACAAAAAATCGCACTCTAAACACAGAAGTAAACACCAATGTGGAAAGGATCTATACTCAAGCAATTTTTTGCTATCCTATTTATCATTTATCAGAAATACAGCTCAAGGAGTTTAGATAATCACATTAGCACCACCAAGGGTGATCTTATCTTTTTTTGCTTACAGATCTTACTGTCTCAGTGTGCCAGTACTGTTAAGAAGGTCTCAATGGAACTCGGAGGTAATGCTCCATTCATTGTGTTTGACAGTGCGGATGTGGACCAGGCTGTCACAGGACTCATGGCATGTAAATTCAGGTGCTCAGGCCAGGTAAGATAGATGTGTTGAACTAACAGTTGTGTACAAGAACCGGTCTTCTCCACACTAGAATAGTCTTTGATAAACTTTACATATCACCACAACCATAGTTCTTTTTTTTACCAAACTGAGTGAGCCATCGCTGATACTTTTAGTTTACTGCATTGCTCTCTCTTATTTCAAAGATTGACATTCAATAAATGCTTGCACTAATCAAAATAAATCTTGTGTAATGTAGAATAGTGAAATGAAACTGTTTTTTTCTTTCATTTTTCTCAAAATGACCAACATTGATGGGCATTTATCTGATGAGCATGACAATGTGTCTTGCGCCCAGGGCAAATGAGTCGTAAGTGGTGCCAGATGAGTTCAAGTCACAGCCGTTTTTTGACATTTTTACTATTTTCTGACTATGATACCAAAGTATTTCTTTTTTTTTTTTTTTTTAATCAGGTTACAAAAAGGTTAAATTGACATTTTGTGGAAAAAAAATTAGTATCTTAGTTGAAAAGTAGTTAAAAATGACCAAAAACAGCCATATATCTTCTTTGCCCAGGGCGAATTCCGACTCATTTGCCCTGGTCGCAAGACATATGTTCTTGGTATGGCAGTGTGCATAAAGATTCATGGACTTTGAATTAATGACAAAGTTAAGGAAAGTGAGGGAGAAGAATTGTTTGCCACCATAAATGAATTTGGGCTGGCTGATTTATCTTGATTTTATCTCCTGCATCCAGTCAGAAGAAGTTTTCTGTCAGTTATTCACCAAACAGAGTTACCATAGTACACTTTCAAGTGGTAAAGAAAGGTTTTGAGCTAGACCAATTGCAACCAGAGATATTGCAAATTTAAGAGACAAAAGGTGACTTGTCAGCATTGGCAAAAGCTAGATAAGAAATTGGCAAAAATGAAAAAGTTACCTCATAAATCACAACATATTCATCCCACAACATCCTGAAATACATATAATCTGTCCTTTGGAGGAATGTTTTCATATCTCAGTTTCTGCAATATAAAAAATATTAAACCACCTTCATCACAGTCGTATTTGGTGAAGAGGAAAGTCCTTACCTTATAGCACTATCACTATTCCCGGTATTGAGGGGTATAACTCAAAATTTTCAAAAATAGCATTTGTCGCCATTTGCCCTGAAGCCCTTCATATATTATTATTATTTAGAAGAATGGCCAAGTCTTATCAAGACTTGAAAATAATAAACATGTCTCGCACCCAAGGCATACAAGTCAAAAGTCACACCGGGTGGTTTCGAGCCATGGCCATTTCTGTTTTCCAACTTGGGTACCAAATTTATTTCTTTTCTTTTTTCACAAAACTAGAATTTAGCCTTTTTTTAACATGAAAACAAAAAAAAATTTTGGTTTCTGAGTTTGAAAACAGACTTCAGACTCATTAGCCCTGGGCACAAGACATATGTAGTTTGTGCTGTAGAATAGATAAATTATAGTACATGAATTTAAAGATAATTCATCTATTTTTGATCATAGAAAAGGGCAGAGGAAGCCATTGTACAAATTTTTCTAGATCTAACCCTGTTTATGACCTTTTGGGTCCCATCTACTGCTGTGAAAGACATTTCCTTTTCAGGACTTATAAATTTATCTTATCCTCCCTAATCTTACCTTATCCTGTCTTGTCATACCATATCTTATACAGGGTATCTTAATTTATCTTTGTATGTGTTTGTCCCACAGACCTGTATCTGTGCCAACAGAGTCCTGGTGCAGGAAGGCATCTTTGACAAGTTTGTGGAGGCCCTGAGTAAGGCCATCAATCAACAGCTGAAGATTGGCGACGGAATGGTCACTGGGACCACACAGGGACCTCTGATCAATGCCAAAGCTGTGGACAAGGTATAGCACAGAATGTATCAGATTGTTGAAATTCCTCATCAGAATGTGGCTGTCACTGACATTTTAAAATCTTATAAATATTATTTTTTTTGTCAATCATTTTGTAATTGTGAAGCAGGAGAGATGATGAAGGAATACGTTTTGTAATTCCACTTTTCTCTAACTTCTCGTACTATTTAATATAAGAATTTTGGTGCATCACTTTGTTTCGAAACAGTTAAAAGTCACAATGTGAGGGTTCATTCCAGCTATAGTATTGTTGTTATTATTATTATTATTTTGATTTTTGTCACTTTTATTATTATTATTATTATCATCATCATCATCATCATCATTTTATAATATTTAAGAGGACTGTCTAACCAAATACATTTTCAAAAAAAAGCAAACAGCAATATTTAGAACTCCATATTGATGTTGATACCACTTCAAATTTCTGAAACAACTTGCCTCTTCATCAGAGCAATAAAGTAATTCATCGTCATCATCATTATTGCCAATGTTTTTCACAAGCTGTCAGCTGCAACTGTTTTCTGTATTGATTCAGCACCGCATTTATTCATCTCGCTGAGTAACTGATTATTGATACATCCGGATCCCTGTTTTTTTTTCATGTTTCATGCATGAAATTCTCTACTCTTTTCACAAATGGTCATGTACATGACAGGTTGAGGCCTTGGTGAATGATGCTGTTGGTGGTGGCGCCACTGTGGTCTGTGGCGGCAGTCGAGATAATCGACCAGGCAATTTCTACAAACCCACACTCCTTACCAAGGTCAACAGTGATATGCGAGTTATCAAGGAGGAGATCTTCGGGCCTGTGGTAGCCGCTGTCAAGTAAGTTGTACCCTAACAACAAGGACAGGTAGTGATGATATTTTTCCGCCAATTGGCGGAAATTCTCTTTTTTTCCTTCAGCCTGTTAATTTCCTCTTTTTCTCCTCGATAACAGTAGGCACTTTGACCCACCCTGCCTCCCCTCCAGTATGCCCCCCCCACCCCCAGCACTTGTTCAAAGGTAAAATGAAACTTATTTTAAATAGTTTGACATCAAAATAAGACTCTCTTTTTTATCAGATAGGCTTGCTTATGGGTTGGAGAGGGGTGAGGACTGTTATCTTAAATGTTGTGAGTTGACGAAATTTTCCTCTTTTTTGACAATTTTCTGTTATCATCACTGGATAGCGCAAATGCAGTGGGCAGCACTCTGACCTCCCCCCCCCAGTAAATAGAGCTGAAAGGTGTGGAATGCTGAGAAAAAATTGAAAAATAAATTCCTTGGGTTATGTTTGTAAATGTTGTTTGTGAAAGGTGAAATTGTATATTCCATTTTCCTTTTACAATGAATGACAAATCATAAATAACTGATTCTGAAATTTCTCTATAAGCATTTCAATATGAAAGATATTAATGTAACTTGTAGCAGATCATTTAATTTACCAATTCCAACTCTTTTTGAGAAAATCAGTACTTTTTTTTTTTCCATGTGATAGGTTTCAAACACTCTCAAAAACACCAAATTAATAAAAGATTCACACAGTTTAGATTTTTCCCATCTGAACAAATCTTCACTACTTTCACATGGCCATTTCAGTCTCTGCATTTCTTTCATTCACAACGAAATGGTCATGGTTTCATTTTGTAAAAATATCATGTCTCAATTTTTTTCATTGTTGCACCTACTTTGAGTCTGAGCTTGAAAGAACACAAAATAATGCTTGAAATTAACCATATTTTCATCACAAGATCAAACACATGTATACCCCTTCACAGGATGGGTCCATTCAGCTAGCCTCGAAAGTGTTAGAAATGACATATGCTATCTCAACAATGATAATATGGTTGTATGTTAGTGTTATACAAAAAGTAATTTTTACATTAAATGGCTAGGCTCAAATAAGTATATCTGCGAATGCCAATTCTGGAATCACAACAACACAAGGTCGTATATAACACTCCCGTGTCTTGACCTGGCATGATAAGAATGTGACAAATTCGCGCTTTGGTTCAAATGGTTACACTGGTTTCACTCTGGGCCGTGCAAAATTAAAGCCCCCAACATTTTCTCCTCTGCAGGTTCAGGACAGAGGAAGAAGCTCTAGCTGTGGCCAATGGTGTGACCTCTGGGCTGGCAGGTAAGAACTGATAGCATTGATCTATCACATATTCTATACAGTATACTGATATATTTAGAACCGGCCCTTAAATACAATATTTCATTTCTCAGAAATAAATGTCTTGCGCCCAGTCAAAATGAGACGTAGGTCGCTGGGCTAGAACTGAGAAATCAGGCTTTGAATGTGATGAGGGGAGTCAGACATGGAATTTTTCTTATTGCAGAAATCAAAAGTGCATTCATCTCAGAACGTAACAGCATCAGTCTTATCCTCGATTTATAAATATTTCCTCATTAAAATCGGGTTTTATTGGGAGATGAGTATGTAGTTAGACCATTGATTCAAACTCAATTTTTTTCGGAATTTCGGTCATTGCTGGGGAGTCCCGGCTTGACTCTTTAAACTGCAATATCTCCGGCTAGAATAAAGCTACCACAAAACTTTTTTCACCATCTGAAAAAGTGTGAAATAACCTTTCACATGATACCATAAAACCAGTATGGCGAAAAAATCGACATACGTCTCATTTTGACCGGCTGCAAAACAAATGTTCTTTCAATTTCTGGAATATAATGAATACTAGAACAACTTCATCACGTTCACCCAACTCTGTTCAACTACAGTGGCTTTTGACTCATTCTGACTGGCTGCAAGACATTTTTATTCTTGATACATGATGTGAGGTAAAGGGTGTGATGATAAATGAGTGAAAGTCAAGAGTTATAACTTGTGATCCTGTATTACTTGGGGACATAGTTGGAGAAGATGATGAATTACATCCCTTGAGTTAATTCAGGATTTCCTACTGATATAATGAAATATTGATTAAAGGGGAGGGGCGGGTCCTGAAATCAAGATTTTGGCTGAAAATATCAAATTTCCAATTAATTTGTTTTCTTCAAGCTAAACCATTTTATTTCAAGATTTTACCATTTATATGGTCAATACTAGCCTATTTTATAAGTAAACTGAGCTTTTCCTACGAGGGGGGGTGTCTAAAATATCACTCAAATTTGCTTCTGACGGTCAATTTTAACAGAAGTTGTGAGGCCTTCATACTAAATTTGAAAGTACTTCTCAGATATCGATGCCTTCCTGTACATGTTGCCCACAGTTAGTACATACACTGGCTCTCCCTTGTTTTGTTTTCACCACCTAGTACATACACTCTCATAGAGACGAAGCCTGCCAGCAACTATGAACATAGCGGGAATCCTAATCCAGTTTCCCGATCTTCGTCATCACGGGATACCGTAACCTCGCCCTTGCTTTTTTTTTTCTGCTCTGTGATTGGCTCATGTGTGGTCGGCAGCGCTATGATTGGATCCGGTCATAGGTCATGTACCGCCAGGGTGAAAACTAGGTTACTTGTGCACAGCTGATAGACAATAACAATACCTTTCATATTAGCTGTCATCGAACTAATTCCAAGGATTCTGCCAAACAACGGAGACAAAAGGGTGCAGAAGATAGAGAAAAAGCCAGGCAAGAGAAGGGGGCTGAAGAGTGAGGTCCAGTCTATCAAGCTGGAATGTTTTGAGGTGAAAGGAACACATTAAGTCACATGGAACTACTTGAAAAACTTGTCAAAACTTTGGATGCCGTTATCTCAAAACCTACTTTTTTAGCACACTTTTCCCTAAGGCTTTTTCATTTACCAACAGATTTTCTTGAAAATTGGCATGCATCCTGCATACATGTAAAATAACAGTAAGTATCGGATTTGCAATATTTTGTTTACTTTTTGAGAAAATGTTATGGAAGTGACAGAAAAATGAGAAAAAGTCCCATCTTGCCACGTACAAATTTCAGAAATTCGTTAAAAAAAATATGGCAAATTTCAAAAAAGCGATACTTAACTCTATTTAGGTAAGGGAATACTATATGTGTGCAAAACTTGAGACAATTTCGGTGGAAAACATCGAAGCCTTAGGCTTTTGAAAATCAGCTATTTTGGGGGCCTAAAATCCAATATGGTGGGGTTTCCATGGCAACCAACCTTCCAGATGATTTTTTCACACTTTTTTTCCTCTAATTTGGACAAGCTGAATTCAAATATGATGCTTAAAAAAGCCTAAATTGAGTACTTTTGAAAATCTCAGGACCCGCCCCTCCCCTTAAATAGATTTTACTCTCACATTTTACAAAATGTTACCCTTGTCTCTCAGTTTACTTTAGAACATATTTCAAGACACATTTTAATAACCTAAAGTGGTAGGAAAACTTCTCAGGTGGAGCGAGACAGATGACGGTCTTGAGAGGATGAGTGGGTTTTTCATTAGATATTTTGGTCTTTAACCTCCTTACATCTTCTAGAACCCCGGCCGCACTGGGGTCATGACTCCAGATGTCTGTCACCCCTTTTTTTGTTTCCTTTAGGGACTACTGGTGGGATTTGACCAGTGCTGCTTGGTTTTCCGTCCAGTACCCTAACCCCTATGCTATGCATACCACTGTTTTTATGGCATAATTTATTCTGTTTAAATCTATCGTCTGACATCATGTAGTGTAGTGGTCACATCATTTACATTAGAACATAATTCAAGACACACTTTAATAACCTAAAAATGATATTTAGCTACATCCTGCATCTGGCACATAGTTGTGTCTCCATTAATTAAAAAATCTGGTTTCAGATCTGAAGAATCCCGTATTCCGTTCTAGATCTAGCTCGTTTTCTTTTTGATAATGTTCTGCAGGTGGGTAAAATGAATCTGAGATGAAATTCACATGTGAGACACAACAAGTTAATTACGAGTATATAAGAGAATTACCAGTGTTAACTACTTCCTTTCTACCAACAGCACATTCAAATATCAGTCTCTCATACATCTGCAGAAAGACATACGTCGCACTTTCAGCCCACCATAAAGTACCCCTTCTTCCCTTTAGATCCAATGTTCAGATCATTGGCCAGCGTTTCAGTCTATGTGTAGAATCTTTTGATAGACACCACAAGTTAATGATTGGCACTGGGGATAGCGATGGGATACAATAAGGTGTATAATCTGATTCTTCATGTAACAATTAGCAACACTGAATGGCAATCAACACTTCTGATTGTCAGTGGCAAAATAAAAGACTCAGTTGGCTCATGCACCAGTGGCTGGGAATAGCGGTGAATGGAGGGAAAGGAAGGGGGACTGACCACACTGTTATGCCTTGAAAAGGATTGCTAAACTAGTGTAGCAGTGAAGCAGTTACTAAAAAAAAAAAAAAGAGCATTCTTTACTTTTATCGTAAAAAAGTATTTTTTTTTTATGACCCAACTCCGGCAAGAAACTCCTATTTAAAGATATTTCTTGTGATCGTGATGATGATGATGCCAGTAATACACAATTTCTTCAAATAGGCTACTACTTTTCTAACGCCCGACTCAATCCACCTGGATATTCCACAAATGCAATCCCAGTTCAGTATATAATGAACTCAATCTTCCAGATTCAATTGGTCCTACCTTTTTCCTGATTTCCATGGTATCTGTGAAGATGGCGCCATAAATGTCAACGTAGGTTCCCTTAGGCACTGAGCCCGTAGGCAGAGTTAGGGAGACATCAGAGTCCGTGGACTGCATCATTCCCCCACGATTTGTGAAAGTGCCTCCAAACTGCCAGGATGTTCCAAAGACTGGAGAAAAGGAAAAAAAAAAATATAAAAAAAAAGCAAAAGTGATCAACAAAACAATTTCTGGCCAAATACATACCCACCCACCCACTTACCTACCTACTTGCTTATACATCTTAATATAGACTAAAACATTATGGTTCTCACATGTACAGAATGACAATTCGTGAGTCACAAAATATTTGCTATCAGGAATGTCAGTCAGTAGGTACATGAAAGTAATGAACATTTCACTGCATTATATCTTTCACCTCTATGTGCTTAAAATAGCAGGAAACTTTGTGAGTTCTACCCATCAATTCTGAAAAAAAAAGGAAAATTTAAACATGGTAACTGACAAAGAGGAGTGCTGACTAAAAGATCAAATTTTTTTTATTAAAGACAAAAATTTACAATCTTGCATAATTAATCTTCTTTAGGCATAAAGGAGCATCTGTGATCATGATGAACAACATAACATGAATGAAGAAAGCTCACACAGAACATGCAAATGTAACAATTTCAAAAGGATTTGTGTTCCGATATCCTCCTCTCAAAGTTATCGATAGTACTGATTTTGCATTCTTTTCTGTGGGAGCACGGAAACTTTAAGAACTTTACCGTAGCAAAAGCAGGGCAAACAGAGAGATGAGTTCCAAAAAATAAGTCCAGTTAAAGCCTCCGCATTCAATGAAATTTTAAACATATTAACTTCATGATACATTATTTGTCATGCAACCAACTGTAATGAGATGGATGCTAAAAAGTGCTTTGTCCAGAGCCTTGGACTATACTGACCTTGGACTATACTGGAATCACAGTAAGTAGCAATGCCAAACGTGTACCGGTGGCCCGGGTTCTAAGCGGCGTTCTGCGTGCGACAGACCCCTGCCCTCGAAAAAAAATATTCCACTACTCTTGGGCCCATAAATTTGGTATCACTGTGAAATGACTAAGCTATCGATTGATACTAATTTTACACTCATATCCCCGACGGGAGCCGAGTTGCTGGTGTGTGAAGTCGAATGGGTGTTACGATCGGCAGAATCACCCGAATGGACACCCAAAATGGAAGGTGACTCACTTCGGAGGCTAGTTTCGGTTTTAAAACCCCGTTGGATCTCGTTCATTTATTTAACAGCCAATCAGAGGAGAGGTTAAGCTTTTCTGCAGTCACTTTCGTTTTCCCGTAGAGCAATTAATAGACGAGA
>JBCAUA010618288.1:0-16022 GCA_038406235.1 Peronia verruculata
CAGGCATTTAAAATTCAAAAAAATTACACACGTGGGCAACTCATACCCAACTGTGTTATAGGCTACTCTGTATTTTGATTGATTTTCCAGAGTTGTTTTCATTTATTTTTTTAATGCCGAACGATCATTCATTACTCAACTGACTGTAATTTGTGTTCACTCACGATTGGCAAGCAGGCCACCGAGGTGTTTTCAAGTGTTTGTGCCATCGCTGTGTTAAGAATTTGTATCTGCCATCACTGTGTTAAGTATTTGTGTGTATGATTGTGTATTATAGTGTAGCTGTAGAAATTCTTCGTAGCTTTACAATTGTGGTGTAGATTATATGATTCAGATTCTCTTTGCAGATAGAATCTAGATTCTAGATATAGGCAGTGCAAAGATCATAGATAGATAAGTCTTATATTTTACAATTTTTTACAGACAATGGTCAATGTCAGTTTATCATTTCTATCTATATCCCCTGTTCATAGAATGGGAGACCTTGCTAGTTTTTTTTATAAATTTCTGAAATATGTATACTGACGGATGTAAATTTTTTGTAATTTTCCACCAACTATCCAATTTCCCTTCAAAACCAGAAATGAAATTCAGAAAAAGCAATGCATTTTATTAAAACACATGCTATGGAGGATGTATATTCCAAATTTGAAGGTAATCAGTTGAGAAATAAAAAAGCCTTGGGGTAAAAAGTGAAGAAATTATACATATTGAGAAAATTGCAATTGAATTTTCATAATCTCTCTACATTTACTGGTGCCGTCTTGATGCCATTTCGGGGCATAAAGCATGTGTTTCTGCCCCATCCATTAGAGTCCAAAGTGTGTAAACATAGCAAAAACCCATTTTTGATATCTTAGTCCCAAAACCTTATTTTCTGGACCTGAACAACTATTCACAGGTTTACATTGAAAAGACATGAAATTTTGTGCCATTGTTTACACTACCATTTCAAACACCATACAGCCAAGCCTCTAAATGTGAATACATTTTGCTCCTAACTTTGAATCAGGATTGCAGCAGCAGATCTAACCTAAAAAAGGAGGGTAATCATTTAAATCCACTGCTCTATCTGATCTATTTTGTTTGATTTCCAACTTTAAGACCGAACTGACTTACGTATTAGTATTAGTAGCCTCTGATCAGTAAAATTTGCTTTCTGCATTGTTTTTTTATACACCTTTCCGACAGCATTTAATGTGCCACACTCTAAAACCTTAAATAATTTACACTGAAATCAATAATGAAGAAAAAAAAAAAAAACAAACAAAGAAAGAAAAAGAAAACAAGATCACCATATCAAACAAGCCATTTTGCTTTGAATAAAGTTTTAGCAAAGCTCTTGGCTGTCCATGTCCAAATGAACACACAGATGACTTTACTTTAAAAAAAAAGGTATTTTTAATCATTTTTTTTTTTTTCAAGTAAGCTGATTTTCTTGTTTCTTTTTTCACCTCTTTTGTTATAAAATAGGCTGCATGTTTTCAATTAAAATTTCTAGCTTCCTTGCCTTCTTTCATTTGACTGACTCTCTGATTGCCAGGCCTGTTGTATGGTCACTTTCAGAGGGTCTTCCTGGCTCTAGTCTTCTTTTTATATCAACTGTTAATATTATAATTTCTTTATAAAGTATTATTTCCCTGTAATTCAGTTTTAATACTCTGCACTACTTTTATTATATATGCGGAGGACATTCATAACTTTTAACGTCAGAGTGAAGAATTAGGCCCAATATCTACCCTGTGATTTCAGTGTTTCTTTCAATAGATCCAGATCTATGCATTTCTATTCTCAGCCCCGTCAGCTCCCATAGTTCAGACGCAAGCGCTTTGCTCTATTGAGGCATAGCAACCGAAAGAGACAGCACTGCGTGATGGATCTGGACTTCGGCAATTGTCAAGATCTCCACGTTAAATTTCGATACTAGTTTATGTAGAGAAAGCTGGCGCTTTTTTCGTTTGTTACCCCAGGTTCAGCTTATGTGTACCCAATAATAAAATAACCCCGCTGGCTTAACCTGCTGGGACCCTCGACCAGCCCAAGTCCACCCTAACGCTAACATATAGGTCCGACGAGCGGGTGATGGTCCTCCCTAACGCTAACGTATATGAGACCCTCAACCAGTCGGAATTTAACGTGGAAATCTTGACAAATCGCTAGACTTTGTTGTATATTGCATATATGAATATGATTTTATGATATGAATCAGATAAGATCTAGGCCAGCTATCTATGATTTAGATCCAAATCCAGTGTAGGTAGATCTAGATTTGTCACTAGCATCTTGATATTGATCTAGATCTAGACCACATTTACCCTATTGATTTAAAGTAAAATTAAAGTATTATCCACAGCCAGACTCAGATTAGCCTTACTTACTTAGTAAGTTACTAGATCTAGAATCTAGATCTAGATCTAGAATCTAGATCTACTAATCATCTAATCTAGAGATTAGAATTAGATCTATAAGTATAACCATAGATTTATATTTGAGAAACTCACGTCTTTGGGAGCCATTTAAATGGTCAGATTGAAGACTTCAGAGCGTTGGAACAAGCTGATGTCCATAAGTCGTAATTAATCTAGATCTGTGTTGTCTCAGCGCTTGTCTTCTACTTCTAAGTTCAAGACGCAAGCCGTCCATACCCCAGCGAGCTTTCAACAATCGATAAACCGGAAACAAACAATGTCCTCTTTTTAAACTTACGAAACAAAGAGTGGGGGGCTAAACCTCATTTTGGTGTTCCACGGACGGCAAAGGGAGCGCATAGCCGAGGAGTTACGCGTCCGCCCCAGGCGAAATTCGAATAGGCTTGCACCGAAAGATGAAAAAGATTAGAGCCTTTTTTTTTTTTTTTTGTCAGTAAACCAAGAATTCCCGCCTTCTTAGGGAAAACTTCTCGCCTTTTCAGACAAAGACGAATAGGCCATACGTAACGCACAAACCAGTTGAAAATCGGATGAAGTAGACGTCGCTGACGATAAAATAACCACCGCATTGGAGATTGAAAGGCTAACAGATAACGTGACGTCGTTAAAATTTCCCAAATTCCAAATATTTACCAATTAAACAAACAAACAAAAAAATTAAAAAATCGCCAAAACTGCGAACGCATTTAAAGCTGATAATTATGCCTAATAATCCCGTTCTCTTCAGTTGATACAACAATTATAACAATTAAATACAAAAATTTATAAAAAGGAGATAGATACATGCAATATATTATTAATTATGCTATTACGTTATTACATGTTAATAGGGCCTACGTGTGATAATTTTTGTCCATGAAATACTGGCTATTATTAATGTTTTACCTACACTTAGTACCCACTTAGTAGGCTAGTTAGTAGGCCCACCGCAGCACGACACAAATCAGCTATAGGCCCAGAGACTTAAACATCTATTTAATCGCAAATAAAAAGTTCCTGACACTATACCATAAGTGTTTTTTCTTAAGCCTCTCAATCCTAAGACAGTAGGGTAGCTCGGCTTTTAGAAGTTGTCAATTTTTGATGAGAAATTTTGTGGGTAGAAATTTGGAAATTGTGCCCGGGCAACGGCACTCAGCCTACTCTTCCGTCGATTTTGAACCGCCAAGGGTTCTTTTACATCCGTAACGAACACAGGGGACCTCCGAGATATATTTATCCTTATCCGAGAAGGCAAGACGTTGGGCTTTCCTACGCACAGGAAGCCAGGGGACTGTTGAGCCACTTAAAAGAAAATGCGGATTTCCGATCTTTGTATCCTTCTATCCCTCGATGCAGGACATTCGAGTCGATCCCGGGCTGCTTTCTCCATGAGCAGATGCCATACCACAGAGCCAGTATGTCATAACTATGTTTTTTCTTCAACCTTTTTATGCGTGGGAAAAAAAAATATTAAAAAATGGCGCCTTGCTGTACATTTCGGCCTGTGAGCGAATCCTAAAGCAATGATGTCACACCAGATAAGCCTACAACTGTCTTTTAAAACATCGCTAGAGCATCATAGTGACAGCACAACAATCATCAATATCGAGGACAAAGCAATAGCGATAACGAGTAGACATGTCAAACGTTGTATGTTTTCTCAGTGCGTGGTATAGAATCAAGGTAAGACGCGTTTTGTGCGAACAGGGCAAAAGCTGTGAGAATCGATTGAAGTGAAAAAAAAAAAAAAAGACAGAAAGAACGAGAGAGAAACGAAAGGAAGAGAGAGAGAGAGATAACTGTTAGGTAGGCAGAGAGACAAACCGAAAGGAGCAAGACAGAGAGACAAACCGAAAGGAGCAAGACAGAGAGACATGAACAGATAGAAAGAAAGAACAAAAGAAAAAAGGCACAATAAACGAATGAAAGAAAGACAGAAAGAAAGAAGGAATGAACGAACGAAAGGGAGAAAGATTTTTTTGTTTTTGTTTTTTGTTTTTGCTTTTCTCGAGGAACTAAACTTTTGTGTAATATTTCAGTGGTATGAAGCTTTGGCCTGCAAAAAGTCATCAATTGAATCAAAAGATAGACTGAAATAAACAAAACAAGAAAGAAACGAAGAAAGAAAGAAAGAAAGAAAGAAAGAAAAAAGATGAAAGAAAGGACATAAAAACGAATGATAAAGGAATAATGAATGAAGGAAAAGAGAAGCTTCCTTCTCCAGGAAGTTCCTACCCACTTGTGCCGGACCCCAACGTGAGTTAGATAAGACCTGACACTTCCTCACAACATGAATGTATCACTGTACCGGTATGTCTAATTTACATGGAGTTATTTTCATAGACTGATAAATTCCTGTCGACAGCACGATGGGCATCTGTGTATTTCACCAAAAGAAAAACAAAAGTGGGCAGAGAGAATCATGAGACAAATGGTTTTTATAAGCTTTTCAACCTCCTGTAGTGGTGGTTATCTCAGCTGTCCACAACCGTGGTAAAAAAATAACATAACACTATTGTGTGATGTGAAGCAATCAATGAACAGTTGCAACTTGTTTCTCCGCTAAAATCCATGTTGTTTTCATTCAAATTATATGGGAAGGTGCCATCCTCCTTAACAAAAAAAAAAAAAAAACGTAAAACAAAACGAAGATAACAACAACAGTTCACTTCCTTGTACTATTGTATAGCTAAGCTTATCTGTGTCTGTCATTGTGCCAATCCGAAACTGACCAAATCTTAAAGTTGTCAGCCCTACAATTGAAAATCCAGCCTCTCTTCTACATTGTGGAAGATGGAAACGTTACGTTGGCTCTGGTGTTGAACCTGTGACAGGCGTAGCAGGCCGGCAGTGGATCTTACCATGCTGAAGACAACAAAACTGATTGGTGAAATACGCCTCCCCCCCCCTTTTTTTAAAGAAAAAATGTCCCGAAAATGCTACAAGAAATGCAGAAAATTGTCCCGAAAATGCAGATAAAAGCAAAAAATGCGGTAATAATGCAATTCACAGAAATAAAATAAAGGTTGAAATTCTTTAAAAATAATTTGGGTCAACTTTTTTAAAATCAATAATCCTGCAGGCTGTCAGGTAGTCTTATTATAACAAACCAACGGATCATGGACATTGCACTCCATTCTATGTTAACAAGATATTTGTGTTTGGGAAGGTGTTTAGGTAGATCTACCAGTGATAAATGACTCTCATAGGCCTACATTGTACAGTGTAGTGATGTCTTTTCAAGCTCACTGTACATAAACAATAGAAAAGATAGTTCATTATATTTATATCAGTCACGTAGCCTAAACATAATCATGGTCAAGGAAAAGAGTGCATATCTGCATCAAAATAAATAAATCTCATTTTCAGCCCTATTCTTGAACATAATTCCGCTCTAGATCTATACTGAGAAAGCTTTAAATCAGGTAATCGCGGTAGGCAACGTGCACTGCAGCTGAAAAGATTTAATTAAAAAAAAAAAAAGAAGGGTGTGGGGGTCGTTGTATGGATGAGACTATTTCCTTTACTCGGACTGCCATAAAATTCCGAGCAGTTCTAATCTAGAACTAACAGATGAGAACAATGAACAAAATCTCTCCAATCAAGAGAAGACACCATGGGTCGTACGGGTCGGGTGCTTCTGAATGACCGTCCATCAGGAAATGGGTGGGACAGGCGGAATCTGACATACCGTAAGTCGTGTACTCGTACAGAATACATTCTGTCTCATAATTTACAACTATAAGGCTTCATGTGTGCCTACAGACACCGGTATTACCAACAGCAACAGGTAGGACTACTCACTCATGGCAATGTGCGGAACCACATCAGTCGTAATAACTAGTCTAGTCTTCTACAACATTCTCATTTCTCCAGACCTAAAAGAATGGATGCTTAAAATCGCTTGGAC
Organism: Peronia verruculata; assembly: GCA_038406235.1. Taxonomy (NCBI): domain Eukaryota; kingdom Metazoa; phylum Mollusca; class Gastropoda; order Systellommatophora; family Onchidiidae; genus Peronia; species Peronia verruculata. The sequence continues at coordinate 6,322 of JBCAUA010618288.1, forward strand.
AAGCTTGCATCTTGCAATGGACAAAATAATACATATTATTATGTAATTATATACGTGTATAAAAACTAGAAGAGAACCCACGGCCTCCGTGGAAGATTTTGTAAAAAAAAAATAAAAAATGGCCATGCGACCTATAGTGTAGTTCTATGGCAAAGCATGCACATACACCTCGATGTACTTGTATATAATTTGATTGATCAAACTGAATGTTACTCAAAGAAAACATGTTTTGAACGTGTGAGACTAGAACGAACAATTCGGACCAAGTACCCTTGCGAGTTTATTGTTAAATTTTTTTTTTTTTTTAGCAACGTCAAAGATATTAGGCATATGCCTTTTTTTTTTTCCGAGTTTATGTACATATTGAAACACAGATCCATATGCAGCAATGCTGTGTGCTAAATTTCATATGGATCCATACAGCAGTTTTCGAGTCCATAAGCCTACTGTGGGATTTGTTCCAGATTTATAGTATATTAACCAGTTCCAAACTTACACTAAAAACGCCAAAAAAAAATGCAAAAATAATGTTTCAGTACATGTAGCGAAAAGTGTGATATTCAAGCTGCAGGAAGGACCAGTGACAAAAGGAGATAAAGGTCTATAATGTGTAAGGGTTGATCAAAACGAAAGAAGCCGAGCCATAAAAAATTAAATGATTTGATCACCTCGTACGGTTGTTTTCTTGTCAATTTCATCAGTGCATACAAAACAAGATAATCTGCCTGAAAAGCCAGGAGAAGACTAGAGTGACAAGACGGGAGCGATTAGGTGTCAGGCAAAACCTAACGGTCAGCGACAAAAACAAAGACAAAAAAAAGCTGAAACCGATTGAATTAAGAGATTCAATTTCAACCTCCGCAGACCAACCATGAATTTGACTATCATGGTCAGCCCAAAACACAAGTTCTCATCAAAAATATGGGGAGGAATATAGATCTAGATTTAGTTTGCGGGAATGAGGAGCACAATGAGACATGATATCAATACAAGTTTAGTTTACAAAAAATTACAGACGAAGAGAGGAGCGAACTTACAGCCACAAGAGTCTCGATAGTAGAAATTTGCAACAAATCAAAGTCCATTGTTATAGTCCTGTTGTGTGTTATAGTCCTGTTGTGTGAACTCAATTTACACCCAAGCTGAGAACCTCCACCTTGAAGAATTTGAGTTGTACTCAAATTTAATATTATGACTACGTCGTCCTGTTGATTTAAAGGGGGGGGGGGGTGTCCTGAAATTTGGTTTTTGCTCAAAATATTCGATTTTGGGTTTCTGTTTCCTTTTAAAAGTGCAGTCTTTGCTGAATATAAAAATGGTATTAACAAGTTGCTATGTCCATTCTAAGGTGTCGGGTGGGTGGTCAAGCAAATGTTGTCCTGCCAAAACTGGGGGGAAACGCTCTTACTTTTGACCAAGGAAAAGTTGGCGGCCATATACATGTATAGCCCTCGCTGGACCCTAAAATGACTTCATGGAAGCCCTTCTGCTGATGGGGTTAGGGAAGGAAAAATAGAGTAACAATGGGAGAAGGGGCACAGAAGGTAGGCAAATAAAGGCATAGAAATCAGGTGAAACAAACATGTTTTGGGCTTGAAAGTCAGATCTAAAGCTCTTTACGGCTGTTTTTTTTTTTTTGTTGTTTTTAACGAAAAAAACTGAAAACGCATTTTTCTCAAAATTTATTTTTTTAAACACAAATGTGCTATCTACTTTTTTATTTATGGAGCAATTGCCATTAAATTTAGCATGATTGTAGAACAAAACAATATCAATAAATCTGTCTGAAGGGATTTTTGATTTTGATATTATTTTAAAGTTTTGAGAAATTTGAGATGTTGGGGTCAAATTTTCGAAAAATCAGTGACCTTTCCACACACCAAATTAAAAAATTTGTAGAAAAAAAAAAAAGCCCTTTATCAAAAATCTGTTCTGACATAATTTAGATATGGAATGGTAAAATATGCACGCAAAATTACGAGCACATCGGCTGGAAAAATTCAGAGCCTATAGAAGGTAAAGTTACATGTACGCAAAGTCGCATAGCAAAATCCAAGATGACGTCCATTGCCATGGCAACCATGAGTGATTTCCATTTTTTGTTTGATTGTTTTCCTCTAATTTGACCATGCCGAATTCGATGGTACTGGTTAAAATCATCTCCCCCAGCAGTTTCCAAAATGACTCCCTGGACCCGACCCTCTCCCCCCACCCTTCACCCCCCCCCCCCACATTATTCGCATTTTGATGTTTCTAGTGTCAGTGAGCTTTCATTTGTTGCGGTCGGAATTTTCCTTGTCATGGGGGAGTCTGGATATTCAAAGGGGATTTCTTTTTTTGAAATGAATTTAATTAAACATGTTGGGGTCGGTTCTCAGAGAAGAAACATACAAGTTATCGAAATGGGAAAATAGATCTTGGAGTTGTTTTGTTTGTTCGTACATTTTTTCCCCTAATGAACACTAACAATCAGTCAGTGAGTCGGTTGGTTGGTCGTTCGGTCTGTCGGTGGGCAGAAGGACTGAGGGACAGTCAGACACTAAGACAGATAGACAGATGCTGTGACAGACAGACCGGCAAGCAGGCAGACAGCCAGAGTTTAGAAAACTTGCTAGAAAAACTCCAAGATAGGATTTGTGGGGGGGGGGGGGGGGGATGGGAAGAATTATATAAATTATACAATATATAACTTGTATGAGCTGGCCCCCAATCGTGACTGAATCAACTGAGTGGCGGCCAATGTAACCTCTTTGGTGGTGGTATTGAAATAGGCCAGATGGTCCAAGGGCGCAGCAGAAGATTTCATTCCATGATGCCAGGCGACTCAGGAAATCTGCGTTGTAGTTAATCGTCTTACCATTCCCTCAGTCATGGGCTGTCATGTTGATGCCCAGAATGCCTCCACATAGTATCGAACTGGCGGCCAGCGATGACAACAGTCAACTGAGCCATAACCTGATCATTAATTTTGCTCTGGTCCCATCCATCGCTGTAGAATTTCATGCTGAAAATTTCCACTGCCTCATCAAAGTCGTTGAGTCGGTGGGGAAAGTCTTTCTGGCCTCTCACGGTCCAGAGCGCAAAGATAGATTTGAGAACAATGAAGCTGTTTTTCAGGAGGATCAGGCCTTGACGTGGTTGGTGATAACCGGCTATGAAGGTCTGTCAAATGAATAGATTTTTTTCAGTAGCTGTTGTTTACACTGTTTCCCTTAACATTCTCTTATGTGAATCAAAAATTAAATAATTTTGATCCTGGTTGACGATAATAAATGACTAGCCGCAAGGTGAATAAATACAAGTACATGTACTGTACAGTGGGTTATTCCATCAACAGTCTGTTACAGTCTGATAAAGTCTATGCAAAACTCAGCTGCTGTCAAGGTGAACAAACGAAATAGTGTTTTGTTCTTCTCTGGTACCAAGTGCATTTTGGCTCATTTTGGACAAATTTCCTCCTATTAAGCTCAACATGTAATATACAACAAAAGAACAAATACCCTTAAATATTGTTTTTGTTCTTTTTCTGTCCTGTGAAGGCCTAGGCATTCAAACTATCTTATGTCAATTATTTTCCTCTCTTTGCTTTCAGAACTAGTGACAACAACAACAACAATAACATCAACACACACAAACACACACAATAAAGGAACATGACTTCTACACCAGCACAAACAATAACCAGTAAATGAGCAATATGAAGGACTAGTTAGATTATGCACATTTCCAAATGCTGTGTACAAACTCTCAAATTACCATTCATTCATGAAACAAAATGAAAACAAATTTGGCACAAATAAAGCAATATATTTAAGGTGACAAACAAATACAAACCTCAATGAATTGTATATTCTTCTTTAAAATAACACTTAAAATGCGAAAACATTATATATGTTTTCTGAGGCTCAAATGAAATTGAGGGGTGTGTGTGTGTGTGTGTGTGTGTGTGTGTGTGTGTTGTGTCCTGGAAATAAGGTTTTGGATTGAAATATCGAAAATGGGGTTTTCCCATTTTTGCACACTTCGAACTCTTCTCAAATCAGAAAAACAATAGATGGGGCCAGTAACATATGCTTTATGCCTCAAATTGGCACCAACATGAGACCACTAAATGACTGTATATAGAGACTGAGAAAATTAAATTGCGGTTTTCTCAATATGTTTGATTTCTTTCTTCATTTTTGATCCTAAGGCTTTTTTATTTCTCAAACAATTGCCTTCAAATGTGGAATATACATTCTCCATAGTATGTGCTTTAATAAAATGTATTGCTTTTTCTGACTTCATGTCCCTTTTTGAAAGAAAATCAGATACTTGTTGGAAAATTGAAAGAAAATCAGATATTTGGTGGAAAATTGAAAAAAAAATCTACATCCGTCAATAAACATATTAAATAATGTATAAAATATATTCTATGACATATGAACAAAAAACAAATGCGTTTTATCTTTTACATTGGGCCACATTATTTCTGTGCAAAATTTCAAGACTCTGTGAGTCTTAGGGTTTCGAAAACAGCTAATTAACAAAACACAAAATCCAATGTGGCGGCATTGTCAAAACAACTGGATGCAAAACAAACATTTTTTCTCCATTTTTCCTCTGATTTGTACATGCTGAAACCAAATTTGAAGCGTAAAAAATCCCTAGTTCAAACATTCAAAAAATCACTCAGGACCTGCACCCCCCTTAGATGCATTTACATGTGGATCTACATGTACGTCTATTTCAATGTTTCGGTTTATGATATGTACATCCATTTCAATGTTTCGGTTTACAAACAATTCTGTTGATGTAGAGATTCTCAGAATGGATAAAGTGTGCAACCTGCAGGTGCATTGTAAGCATTTTCATATATCAAGTGTGTAAAACAACATGTTCTTCACTATGAAAACTGACCTTTTGTTTTACACCACCTATCTGTAAGACAATAAGGGCACTTTTGCACATAGCGCACATGTACTGTATTGCACTGCTAGGTCAACAAACTGCTCATTGTAAAAACTATATATTATGTCTGATATGCAAAACATAAGATAAAAGTTCCTCTGATTCACATTTGCCCTGACCATGTGGCAATGCCATAGGGTTAATACCAACTCTGTAGCAAAACATATTCTGAGCTGCCCTGGGATTGGTTTACATGTATTTTATTTAATAAATTTATATCCTTAATCCTTTTGATTAAATTATTTCATAGTATGAATGTCAATCCTCAGTAAATCATGTACATTTAATAGCACTTGTTTGAATAGGATTCACCCAATGTTTCTCAGACACTCCTTCATTTTATGAAAACTTTTGACATATTGACCAGAAGAGTATTCAAAGTAAAAATCAAGGCTGTAATTATATTTTAACTAATCAAAACCCAGATCTCTCTAAAATAATGTACTTCATGACTAACACACTAGATTTTTAATAAACTAAAATAAAAACAACCAAGGGAAATTTACTCATCAGTATACTGAGCTATCCCTCCTGAATTTATATATGAGTACATTCTTTAAAAAGAACAACATGAAAATAAACACTCTCAAACACACAAAAAATAACATTAACATGAACAGTAACTGGAGTTTATTTTGAGTCTGGTGGGCTGTGAAGCGAGCTCACAGAAACACTCAGATGCATGTACAAGCCCTCAAATTGTCGCCCCTTTTGTGGTGATAACTGCTGAGCCATCCACTGATAATTTAACCATGCATTGGAAAGTAGCTATAGGTAAAAGATGAGCATTCCCTTGTTACTGAATATATATGAAAAAATACAAATGTAAAAATTGAATAAAAATGTATACAATTGCACAAAAGGATTTCCATAATTATGTGACACATGAGAAAAAAACAGTTTTAGGTATTTTATTGCCAGACTAAAAGAGGTAAGTAATTCTTATATGGCACAAAAAAAGCAAAACTCAATTTGAAAAGGATACAGTAAATTTTCCTTGTATCTCACATCTGAACTATGCCAATCCATGAGTTTGATTAACATCAAAGTGATCATATGGCACTTTTTTTTTTTGCTTAAAAAACAGTCTATGATAAAAAGAAGTGTAATAATGGTACATTGAAAGCTTAACACTAAGTAAAAACAAACTGAAAGATTTTATGGACAAGATCAAATTATCAATATCTATTCTCTTAGAAGAAAAAGAATCTGCGAGGGCTTGCTTCTTCTGCGTTGTTTGATTCGTTGGATTCCTCTACGGGGGTTGCCTCAAGAGTATAGATAATGCCAAAGCCAGATTTCTTTTTGAGATCCTGAGGAAGATATTCAATCATAAGCTGACACAAAGGTATTATAAATAAATAAATATACAAGATATATTAAGTTCACCAAATCACACTGAATTACTGGGCAAAATATAAAATGAAGAAAAAGTATACTTTAAATCTCAGTGCCAAACAATCTGAAGCTAACAAGGAAAAGAGAGAACTCCAAATATTCTTTCAGCTACTGGTATAGTGCTGCATGTATGTTCTATTTCTATGACAGACAAGACTACCCTTTTAACACCAATTCTGTTTGTATAAAAAGCTAAAACTTTTCATCAATGAGCCTTTTAGAAGCTTTCATGCTAGATAATTGATCCTTGTAAACTAGTATTTCCTTTTGACAGTGAGATTCAGTCTCTCACTTTCATAACTTTTCAAAGCAAGACTTCTCCATTAACAAATTTAAAGATATACTTTTTTTTCCATATATGATATATATATATAAAAAAATATCTTCTTTTTCTGTTTATAACAACTATTGTCATGGGGAATTTTGGCATTACACTATACACGATCAATAAGAATAAAAAATCTATCTTCTTTGTGAATTTGTTACAACTGTAATTATTCAAAGCTGATGACACCACTAAACTAAAATTAATTATAATGTAATGTGCTATCTGATAGCAGTAAAATAACTCTACCAGTGTTGTGTCATCTCTAGAAATACACTGAAATGCTTTCAAGGGTACATCTTAGATTTCTTATTCTTTGCATACAATTCTTTTGTCATCATAAATAATGAACAAATATAAACTAGCAATTACGGTTACCTCTAATGCTTTGACCATTTTTTTGTATGTCTCTTTGTCTTTCTTCTTTGTAGGATCAGCCACACAGTCTTCGACTGTAACTTTCACATTGATTTTGTTCAGCTGGCGACAACTGTCTGCAAGCATAGCAAGAAAAAAAAAATGCATGAATTATGTCACACAAGTCATTCTCAGCAACAACATGGGGCAGATCACCTATAAAATCCACAGTAACCAGTAAGTTTGTCTGTAACTGCCTCTTTAATATTTGAAGATGATGAAAATAACAAGGAAAATAAACATGATCTCCCTTTCTGCAAAAATCATTGGTCCAGAATTAAATTGTCCTAACTACAACATAACACTATTGTGGTTAGGACAATTTAATGGGAGATCATGTCACAGATTATCTACCCCTCCCAAAAGAGGGACTCGTTTAAGGGGACATAATTTTGACCAACCGTGTTACTTCCCCTTACCAGACTTCAGAGTGTTGGGTAAACAATGTAAAGAGGAAGAAATCTCTTTAATCTCTTGTCAGTCGAAAGACTGAACACCACAAAATTTGATAAAATTCTTACAATAAGAGGAAAACATTCTCTTTACATCATAATTTTTCTGGAATTTTTCATGATGTATGTTTCAAGGGAAGAGCGCAAAAGTGATTTCCTTCCCTCTTTACACTACTTGTTCCAATGCCTCTTTTGTCTGGTAAAGGGGAGGAATAGGACTGAACACAACGATCTCCCATTCTGGGGAGACAAAATGTTGCATAATTTTTTAATTGTTCAACACATTATTTCAGAAATGGTCCCCTTTTGTATTTTTTTTTTGTTCATTCTTTGAGTTCTCGTACTTGTCAACAGTAAGCAGATGGTGGCTCAAAGAATGAAAACACTCTTTAATGTAAATTCACTTACACTACTTTACTGTAATCTTAGAGTAAAATATCCAGCTGCTTACTTTGGAATGTTTGAAGAGCTTTTGCCTCCACTGTTGTTCCACAGACAGAAAGCGTCTGTAACTGCTTCAGTCCAGCCTTGCACAAAGCTGAGGCAAGATCACCAGTCACAGGCAGGCAATGCTCCAAGTACAAACTTTTTATTTGTTGACACGATTGCACTGTAAAATGAAACAGAATATTTACAGTATGTGCACATACTTATCAAGTTTAGGAGATCACAATTTGCAGGGCTCATAATCCAAGTGAACTACCATGGACCTTAATAACCTACAGGAATGAATTTCAAGACTTAGGGTGGCTGATACTACTGATAGAATTTGTGTTTAAGTTTGAAAACAATCGATGCTATTATGATAATCCATATTGCAAAATATATCCATCATACTTGACATTTACCAAAATACGAGATATTACTTTCAGACCTTTCTGACATCACCCTATGCACAACAAAGTTCACAGGTTACCCTGTCTTTGCAGCTACTTTATTATTAACAATAATAGACTTTAATGTCTAATCCCATACAAAAGGGTCTATGAATTGGTGAACAGGACAGATTCTATTTAAGGTACTATCTAGGTGATTAATCTTAAATATTATATAGCATGTGTGTCTGTGAGAAATATCTAGCTACATGTATACTACCTACATGTATATCAAAAGCAGCCATCAAAACACACTTCCTAATGATCAAACATAGACAGTATCTTACCCAAGGAGAGTAATCCTGCCTTATCAAACTCTTTGCCTCCTAGTCCAAGCTCTTGTATGTCCACATAGAACTGACCAATGAGCAGTAGGCAGCGGTTGTTCATCACATTGGTTTTCTCACTGCAGATAGCAAACAATGAATCTGCTTTTAATACACGTATTGTTATTCCACAGTCACAACATCAAAGATAAATGTCTTACTCTTTATGAAACAGATATAAACCGAGAACATAGGACAGGTTATCACACATAAATATATATAAACATATTTAGCATCATTACTGATAACGCCAAAAGGAAATAAATTAATATTGTATGACAGAGAGAGAATATGTATGAAAGATGAGGGCAAGATATCTTAGATGACAGCTGCCACGTGCAGTAATGACAAATATAGCATGGAAAAGAAAATCTGCATTAAGACATAATACTCTGTAGACATAAAATGTATTAATTCAAATTAAAAGTAATAAATCTGTTACGTAATTGTATACGTTTGACATTTCTCTTGGGACACAAAATTGTACTTCATTCATTTAAAAAAAAAGAGATCATATGTTACCTTTATGAAGTTTGAATCTTCAGCAACTTTGCAACAGGAAATAGAAAGGACGAACATTTTTTTTTTTTTTAAAAGAAAAATGAAGAAAGATTGAGAATTTCAGCAACCTTACAATTTCAACAGTCCTATTATAGTTAATTGAAAGGTTACAGGCCAAATCTTATGGCACACTGTTATTTAAGATGGATGGCCACTATCATTGAATTGATAATTCTCTAAACTTTCAATTTAATTAGCTCACCAAGGAACTTAAGTATGACCGACTGACTAATTTGACATGGCCCAACTACACTGTACAGTCAAGCAAGAGCAATTTTTGAAGTGCCCACAAATTTATACAAGTGCATCTTTCTACAATATCTCCCTCTCTATATATATTAAAAAAAAAAAAAAAAGCACGCACGAACGCACGCACGCACGCACGCACACCCGCAAG
>JBCAUA010618399.1:0-31138 GCA_038406235.1 Peronia verruculata
GTGTGTGTGTGTGTGTGTGTGTGTGTGTGTGTGTGTGTGTGTGTGTGTGTGTGTTTCGCGATGGTTGTACGATTCTGATTAATGGTTGCACTGCCATGTCGAGTTCACCTGTGGTTCAACAACTAGAAGGGTGTCAAAATGTTGCAGCTGACAGCCTGGACTTGTGCAAGATTGATAGGGTTGCTAGCTGCTAAATAAGCTACTAAATAAATTTTCCTCTCCGGAAAATATTATTATTGTTATTATCATCTTAGGAAAATCTTGTCCACATAATGAATTATCCACATGATGTTGGATCAAGAAGTAAAGAGACGAATTCAGATTGAAATTGGGCCATACTCCAATCTTCTGGCTATAGTAAAGCGCCGTAAACTGATGTGATATGGCCATGTCACGGGATCCTCAGCCTTTGCAAAGACTATCTTGCAGGGCACCGTTTCAGGAAGAAGAAGAAGAGGCAGACAAATCGGGATGATAACATACGAGAGATGACGGGCCTGGAGATCAAAGACACCTTGAGAAATGCAGAGAACAAAGAGGAATGGAGGAAGCTGGTTGTTAGATCTTCTGAAACGCCCCGAAGGACAACTGGTTTACGGGGGCAGTGAATGAATGAATGAATGAATGAATGAAGGAATGAAGGAAGGAAGGAAGGAATGAATGAATGAATGAATGAATGAATGAATGAATGAATGAATGAATGAATGAATGAAATCGTGTTGCCTTTATCGCACAGTCGTGTAAAAACTAGTAAAGAACCCTATGCTGTTCGTGGGAGAATTTCTTAATATAGATCAAACCGCCACTGCTTTGCGACTCCAAGTGTATGGCACGTGTGCGCACCTCGATGTTACTATTTTGGATCATTAACCTGTACGTAACCCAAAGAAAACATGTTTGTTGTTGTGTATGCTCTGCGGGCGGAGGCGGAAGAATATTAACATAATGCGTCATGCTGTCGAACGTACAGTTTGGACCAACACCCTCGTGAAGTTATTACTCAAACGTTATCACCTTTCTAGAAAAAACTTCAAACACTGTAAGCTTTTTTTCGAGGTTTAAATAAAAAGAAACACAGACGTTTATGCGAGAATTTTATGAAACTACTTTCAGGTGGATACATTCAGCAGTTTTTGAGCCCATAAATTTTTTCAATAATGTCGTTGTAGATCTATAGTACAGATATTTATTTATGTAGATTTATGTATATATGTATTTATTTATTTACTTATTTGAATATCATTTATTTTATGTATTTTTTATGCATCCAGTTATTTATGCATTTATTTTTTATTCCTCAACTGATTTATTTATTTGTATAGTCATGTATTTGTTTATTTATATCATACGTTTTAGTTTATGATGCTGTTTAAATCCTCACTACAAAGTTTTAATATTGCTTCATTAATTTGGTGCTACTTTTTAAGCCTAAAATTCACCTCTGCCCGGAGCAAAGTTTGACTTTGTGCAGAACATTTCTTTTTTCTTAAGAAAATCCAGCCTGGAGAAACGGATTGATGCCCTCGAGATATGAATATATAGAAAAATGTGTGAAAAATTGGTAAAATCTAGTGGAAAGCCAAGAAGACAAATAAAGAAATTCTCGAAGATTTAAGTCTGAAGAAGAAAAGCCTTCTAGAATCGATAAAAGGAAGAAATCCCTCGTGCTATTGCCATATAAGAAGGCAAGAAAAAATCCAGAAAGAAATCGTTGAAGGAAAAGTCAAAGGGAAAAGAGGAAGAGGCAGAAGACGAAAAATCTGGCTCTGGAATATTGAAGAGATGACTGGGAGAACAATGAATGAGTACTGCCAGATTGCACTAGACCGAGAAAAATGGCGTGTCATGACCTCCGACCGTCTCGTGAGACGGAACCTCGAAATAATAATGATAATAATAATAATAATAATAATAGCATTTATATAGTCTGTACAACGCATCTCTAAGCTCTAAGTTCTCTACAATCTATTATTACCCCGACAGACCCAAAAAAAGACACTCGTAAATGTTCTCAGCTTCCTGGAAGCTTACAAGACGGCTGCCTATTAGGCGCCCTAAACCTCATCAATCTAACAATATCATTCACCCGTGGGTACACTCATTATATATATATTTTTTTTTCAATGCTTCCCTTCTCGGACTGATATTATCATAACAGTATATTTTTTTTTCTCCCATATGACGACTCCGATGGAAAAACCAGATAGGTCGCATATTTGTGAAAAATGAGTTATGAGGGTATACAGTGGAAAAACTATAGACTTCTAAACTTTAATTTCTGTTTTTCTCCCTTTGTAGAAAATGTGACTTAAATGGCTTTGCCATTGCAGTCTTCATACTCTTACTTTCCCTGTGTATTTTCAAGGGCCTCACACTTATATTTCAATACACGTCCTCATTAAAACTATGAGGGACGCAGTGGCTCAATGGGTATGGCGTCTGCTCACAGAGAAAACAGGCCGGGATCGACTCGCGGGTTCTACATCGGGGGATGACAGGACACGAAGATCGAAACCCCGCATTTTTTCAGTGACCCAACAGTCCCCTGGCTTCCTGTGGGTAGGGAAACCCGACGTCTAGCCTTCTCGGATAAGGGCAAATATAGTTCGGAGGTCCAGTGTGTACGTTACGCACGTTAAAGACCCCTTGGCACTTGAAAATCGATGGAAACGTAGGCTACGTGCCGCTGTCCGGGCAAAATTTCTGAACTTCAAATTTCTACCCACAAAAATTTCTCAGCAACCCCTAAAAAGCCAAGACAATCCTACTTTCTAAGGACTGAAAGGCTTAATAAGAAAAAAAAAAATTAATAACAATAAATCTATGTATCAGCTGACGTAATTGTTAAGTTTGACACCGCCTGCAGCCAGTCTGTATCTGACACCGACAACACAGCCCACTCTCTCTTTATGAGACCTCTCGAATCGGAGACGCGTTCAGAGTAGTGAGTAAATGGTGCAATAGTCCCAATGCAAACAATATAACTATAGAGTATAACACCCCTTGCCTTTCTGGCTCCTGTTCACCCCTTACCTACTGTGGAGATTGTGCCAAAATGAAATTCTAGACCGTCAAAATTGTCAATTCAGGCCACCGCCAACATTTCAAAAGGCAGGCTTTTCAAGAGACAGACAACGAACTTTTGAAAACGACAAAGACAACATTTCAAAAAGACAGACAAATAAAAGCTTCCTCCTAGAGAGTCTCGTCTTTCTGTGGAAAGCGCTGATCAATTCAATCTCTTGTTTTGTTTGCATGGACTGAGTGGTCCAAAAAAGACGAAGAGTATGATTTCATATCTAACGTATGTGTATGGATTGCTAAAGCGTGATAGACACTTGTAATAAAGGACCGGGGTCCTGTTACAGTGCCCGGAGATAAGGGTCATAATACATGCACCGTGAGACATGGGCTGCTAATATGGGTTCTAGATAAGGGCAAATCTACAGTCTAGCTGTAAATCGTCATTTCAGCTACAAAGAAACAGATTTAGATAAGTGAAGCTCATTCAATTGCATTAAGCAGTTCTTACGTTCTTTTCTGATATTGCCAAATTAAAGAAAAGAAAGCAAGGGTCTCTGGTGATGTTTATCTTTTACTTTAATCTTGTTATGGTCATTTATTATTATTATTATTATTTTCTTTTCTATTCTCAAAATTAGTTTTCTTATTTTATTTATTCATTGTTATTATTTTTTGGTTGTTGTTGGAGAACATGCGAAAAAATAAAGAAATAGAAGAAAGAAGAGAAAAAGATGAGATCCATCTAGTGATCTTCGGTCATTTGCCCTTGCCAAAGCACATAAATGTAGTTTTTTTTTTTCTCAGAATCGACTTCGCCATGTTGTGTGTAGTACTCGTATCAGACTTTGTTTGTTTGTTTGGGGTTTTAGCGGCACGTCAGGACGATCACGGCTATATTGTGCCAAACACGGTTAGATACGTTTACATGTCAAGAAGAAGAGAGGAAAGACAGCGGGACAGAAGACAGTAGCAAAGGAAAGAGAGAAGAGAGGTTACCCCTGGAATGTCGAGGATGGCACTCCATGGGAGACACCCCACCGATGGCAAGCTTACGCCGCCTGCAGGTGGAGCAGAGAACCTACTTTTAAACCCTGGGCTCCCGTGGGGGCATATGACTGCCCGCTCCTTTTGCACATCTAAGAAATGTTTGACACCTCACCATTATGGTGTCAGACAGACCATACTACTGGCTACTGTAAGTGAATTTTTGAAGACAAAATGTAAAAATTGGCATGAGGATGTGTTTAAAAAAAAAAAAAATGAAAGAAAGAAAATAATTAATTTTATATCATGAAAAATATTATTTTACCACGTGTGTGTGACAATTTTGGAGAATGTTTGATGGATGAAAGGAAAGAAGGAGCTGGAGGAATGGGGAGGGGGCGATACACTTCAAGTTATAGAAGTCGGAGAAATTTTCACAGAGTTCACATTAAAGTGATATGTTTTACAGTTGACTGTTATCAAAAGATTAAAAGATTTTTAGGATAGTGACTGTAATGTATATATGTAATTTTGATATATGTAGAGTATGTTATGTTTATTGTATTTAGTATGTTATGTTTATTTTATTTGTCTTCAGTTATTGAAAGATTTCAATTTTGTAAGATGTAGTAGACACACCTGTCTCTCACATGGATTCACACATGACTTCAGTCTGATAATTTAAATAGTTTATTTGTTTAGTAGTGGTCACAAACTCTGCGAACATGTAACACTAAAAGTCATTGCCTTCAATTTCATTTTCAATCACATCAGTGCCCTGACCACAGCCAATGAAATGATCAGTTCTCGGGGTACAGCCACATAAAAATAAAGAGTGGAAAACTGGAAACGAAACAAAAAATGTGCAATCTCAGTTAAAAAAAAAAAAAAAGTGACAGCAAAAATCAATGGAAGAAAGAAATGGATAAATTAGGAGATACATGTACAAGCATGTTTTCAGAACGGGAAGAAATGATAACATCAGGCCTACATAAAAGATGACAATCTTAAAAAAAAAAAAAAAGAAAGAAAAAACATTTATGACCTAGAGACCAAAAAAAGTAGAAAACTAAAGGTTCACAAACAGGCCTACATCATTATGTAGTGCCACCCCACAGGCAGTATTCATACATAACAAAAACATAACATGCTTTGACACACATTTTATACCCCCAGGTATGTTAGTTAATCCCTCCAGACATTGTTCATAATGATCATACATGTACATATAGCTGATAAAATAAGATCTACAACTGTACAAATGAACAAAGTGTGAGCTCTCGACCTGTTTGTGACACTCTCTATGTCTCTATATCACCTTTTATTTTCTCAATCTCTCTCCTTTTATTTTTGTTCTCCTCGGTTAAAATCGTGAGCTTTGCAGTAAAATAGCAGTCAAGCTTATTTCTTTATCCTCGCATAGAATCCTGCAATCCTTTTCTCCGGCTGGAAAATGCTTTCGTCCAAAAACGATATCCACAGACAATCTCTCTCTAGAAGACTAAAGAGTCAGAGCATCAGGGCAGGTGTTAACGTCATCTATCTGTGTCCGCATCATGTCAGACTGCACTAATCTGAATCAAAATTGGGTGATTTCAAAGGCTTTGTGTCCACAAGAAATAAGCTAATTTTGGTTCAGATAGGTGCAATCTGACATAATGTTCATACCAGATGATGTGTAGATACCACCTGACACACTGACCCTCCAGTCACATATACATTTATGTAGCAACTATTACTCAAAATTCGAGCATAAAATGTGACAATGGTGTCTTTGATGCCTCTACTCTCTTACTTGAGGTTTTTTTTTTTATACCTTGGAAACCTGCAAAGCCTTTACTGAATTTACCATTAATTGATTTCAATGTTATAAACACTGATTATTTTGAGATCAAACACATGCAATCTGTCACTGACAATAACTTATAAAGTATTCTGTTTTCTTTGAATAGAAAGTGATATATAAAAAAAAAAAAAAAAGCATGCTACATGCCTGGGCCTGTTTATAACATGACTGTTGAAAGTAAAATCCATGAACTTACTTGTAATAGGGGGGTTGGCTATTCATTGGCATAGACAGGAGTTACATAATACTTAAAGAATTCATCACAGTGGTAACACATCTACCAAAGTTATTTTTGGGAGGATTTGAATTAACAACACTGTGCCATAAAACTAACTAAAAATGACTTTGGTAATTGTTTCATGCCTGTGATGTTATCGAAAAATAAAGTCTCTGATTATGTAAAATTTAAAAAAAAGGTGAGATTCCCATATCTGTTTGTGTTAACAACCATTTCAACTGCAGTGATAATAAAAACTGACTGGTGTTATTTTCAAGTGAGTTCTAGATAAAATGGCAGGTAATTGATTCTATCGTTCTGTGTTCACTTTCATCAGGTAATGAATGAACCAGAGTTCAGCCCTTATGTAGGTCCCATTTCAGGATCTCTTCAGAAAGAGCTGGCTTTTGAACGCTAAATAAACATCTTATGTATTTACCAACAACACAAATCATGTACTGGAAAAAAAAAAAAAAAAATGCAAACAACAATAATCCACAATGCAACAAGTAATTCACACAGTCCTTAAAAATATGCCATTTACATGATTCACCATAATAAAGTGAAAGAAGTTCATCATCTCTCATTACCAGAGCTCAGGAGAGCTGGAACCGAGCGTGTAGTAATAAATGTATGTTAAATAAAATCTCTCAGGATCATGTGTGGCAATGATATGAACTCGAATGAGGGTGACAAAACTACTTGGCTCAATTCCACACGGACAAAATCTGTCACAGTGGTTAGGTAATATATGTATGAGATATTTCTAAATCAGAACAAATGAAATATATATTGATACTGAAACCACCTGGCTAAGTTCCACAGAGGCAATCTTTGTCACAGTGACTAACACAATCATATTTCTATGTCTGACATATTATTTCTAAATCATAACACATGTAAATGATATTAATAATCTAAAACCACTTGGTTCAGTTACACGGAGACAGCGTATGTCACAGTGGTCAGGTGATTTTTTGTATGCAGGTGATAAACTTCTAAATGAGAACAAACGCTGATAAAACCACTTAATGGACTTCTGAGGAGGCAGTGTCTGTCTTCTACTGTGGTCAGTTTACATATAGTTAAATATGCCATGTTTCTGGTGCTGTGAGTGTGATGGATGTACAAATGAGATACTGAGTGATGTGCACACCAATGATGCCCCCTGACCAGAGGCTGGTACAATAAAATATTTGCCAATGCCCCGCTTGAATACTCAGACAACAAGATGCGAGCAATGCTACACAAGGTCTTGATGATTGTTTCCCTTTCAAATATCGTCCTTGCCACAAGAAAAACACAACACTTAACTCTGCATTTATAAACATACACATGTTACTATACTCAAGTCCATTTCATCTTTGCTTGAAAATTATTCTACACATTCTGTATAAGTTACCACTGATGGAAAGGCAACACATGAATAATAGTCTTGGGTTTTCATTGCTACCACACACAGGCAAATTGAATGTTTTTTTGTTTTGTTTTTGCTTCTCCTCTTATTGTGATAAATACTCAAAGAAAGTTAAGTGTTTTTCAAACGCATCAACATTATCATAAAACAATTTATGCCTCATGCAAAGTCAACTTATGGTTCACACACACATTCACCAATAAAACGCTACATGCCAGCCTGTTTCCACTGCCCAAATTTTAGTGACAGATCATGATTTGAACATGACAATGAAATCAACTGTGAAACCGAGAGAGATCGGCATTATGTTTATTATGACAATTTGAGGCTAACGGACAACTTGCACAATTCTGATTGGACCACAAAAAATAATGTGTTAGATTCCATACTTAGTTCAGTTCTCTGGAAAAATTTTCCAGTAATAAATTTCCTCACATGACAGAATGAGTCTATGGTGTTTCTAGGGCACAAGTTTATATTATTCCCTGACCTAAAAAAAAAAAAAAAAATTGGTATTAACATAACACTATGAAAATCAAAGTGATTGTAAGAATGACATGAAGCCCAGTGAACTGATAAAAAGGAATGAAATAGATGCTCCTCATCTCAACAATATCCAGACTTACACAAAAGAAAATCTCTGCTCTTTACGATAAACACAATATATCTGATCTGTAAAAATACAATACATTTAAAAGATAAATTCAACCGAAGAGAACAAAACAAAAAACAAAAAAAAAACATAGGTGAGAGATGAACAATTCCACTGTGCAAAAAAGAATGAAACCTTTCTCCAATAGCTGTGGATAGACAGATACCATAGTATCTGTAGATCACCCCAGGTCTGGACAGATATTATACTGCCTATGGATTACTCAGCCTTAACTCTAACCACAAACCCTAACTCTTAACTTCAACCTAACAGAACAGTTCTATAATATGTCAAAGTGTGAATGTCTATAGATAAGCCAGCATTAGATGCATCCTATTCCTAATGTCTTCTCTATAGATCTCCCTGTGATAGGCCAGCACTTGATGCCTATACAGACATCAACTTCCATTACAATTCATGTTTTCTCCCTTCCACCACCATTTACATTGATAACCAGTAGAATGCAGTATGACGAGTGCGGTTCAAATAAAGGATGCAGTCTTGATTATGTTGATGATTAGTACTGATGAAAAGGCGAGCCAAGGATGCATGGAAACAATCAGAGAGGATGACAGGAATGTTTACCGAAGCAGCATATATGCAATTGCAAGTAACAATATATTGAATGGACAAGCAAAGAGATCTCTCAAACTCAGCTGAGCTGCAAGTTAACAGAGAGGACCGACAGAGGCCAGCGTTCAAGTCTGGTGAGCAGTTCTCTCTCCTGTGCTGTTATTGTAAGGCTGCTGTCAGGCCAGGGGAAACAAATGTCTTGTGACCACGGCAAATGAGTCAGAAGTTGCCCCAGGAAATGAAGATGTATGGCCGTTGTTGGTAGTTTTGTGTTTACTTTCCGACTAAGATACTAAATTATTTTTTTTTTTGTTTTCACAAAACGACAGTTTAACCTTTTCTAATCTGAAAAAAGAAATATTTTGGTATCGTAGTCAGAAAATAGTAAAATAAAAATAAAAAAAAAAAAACAGCGGTGACTTGAACTCACCTGGCGCAACTTGCCACTCATTTGCCCTGGGCGCAAGACAAATAGGCCTACATGAATACCAAACATATTTACATCACACAAAATAAAGAAGCTTGGTGGTGGTGAGCTAAAAAAAAAAAAAACAACAACAATGATAATTACAAGAACCCACAACATAAATAATTCATGCAACCTGAATCATAATAATGATGTAGTGAAGAAGTGACAGGTCCCCAGTCATCTGTCTATAGCTCAGTGGAAAAAAAATTTTATGGTCTGATAGGCAGAATCATACATAATCATACAAGATGTGAGGTGAATTCAAATGAGGGTGCAGTTTAATCCATGAAATCAAATGAGGATATAGCATGAAAGTAAATAATACATTCTACATGATTGTGATTTTCTATGGAATTAAACACAACACAAGGAAACTTGGTGGACAGAAGAGGACTTGAGGAAATTTGTTTCTTGACAAACTGAATTTCAATCAAAGAAAACTGAATACAGTCCCTGAGCATTGTGCTGTTCCATGAAAAGAAAGACAATGTCAGAGAAATTTGCTGGATCTCAACCAGCAAACACAGGACGCCATGAGGTTGGGTCTTATCTTCATAGGCAGTCCTGTGACACTGGCAGAGGTCAAAGGGTAGATGACGGTGAAAAAGGTTGTTAGTCTTTGCTCGACAGGAAAGCTCTAAATCCTTTTCACTTTGCTTGTTCCTCTTTCAAAAAAATTTTAACGCAGAGCTCAGTGTTTGTCTTGTCATATGAATGAATGCAACAATGAAGTCATATCATAAAGACTATTACTCTGATGGTCCTACATCAGCCATGCTATCCTATTTCACCATTTCATGGTTTCTATATCTACCATTTCCTTGCCTCTTTTCCTCTTTATCACAAAGTTAATGACAGCAAATTACAGTCTCATATACAAGGATGAAAATTCAATCCTGGGAAATTGCACTTCTCCTATTGGCAAAACATACGCTTAACAAAGAACTTCATCACAACTTGATGTACTTATTTATTCTTTTCTTTATTTTTTGTTTGTTTGTTTGTTTTGTTTTTTTTTCTCATTTTCTGTGCATGTATATCAGTCTACATACATATCGTTGCTACCATTTGCTAAGAGTAAAGTGTAAAGAATTTGGGAAACCTGTCTATACATGAGATGTTTAAATATAGTCCTTTTCTATGTCGTGTGTTAATTTTAAACTATTTTGATAAATAGAAAATACTCATAAATCTTAAATTCTATGCATAAATGTATCTGTGGGAAAAAATTTTGTTCAACTTTCTGCTGAACCACTATAAACATCAACCTCGTTTGCTGAATGTTCTTACCACTGAAAGGGTCTCCAAGGCTGGTGCCTGGCTTGTGTGTTGTGGCAGTGCTGTAATGTGGTCTGAACAGAAGAGTGGTAATGACAAAACAAGGGAGGAGGAGGCTCACAGTGTTACTGGTACACATGTGTGCTACTGACTATATGGTGGTACACGTGTGCTACTGACTACATGTATATGGTGAGTTCTATCACCATACTGTGATAACCATATGTTTAAAACAGGTTTTTTTCACTCTAGCTAAAAGCAACTGAAGTGCTCCATATGCCATTAGCAAATAGTAGCAATGACATAAACTATATAATAAATCCAGTCTGTTTAAAACAGGAACAAAAAAAAAAAAAAGAAAAGCATATTAATGCCTTAGCATTGTACTAAGCTTACATATATATACAGTGAATTTAAACAGAACCTAAGGCAGTCTTAGACTAATCCCAATTTCTTATACATGTATATAACTGTACAGTTGTTGATTACATGTCTATCACAAGAGAGTGGCATTTCATCAGTCACAGAATACAGCATCTAATTCAAAACCCCTCAAAACAAAGCTTACGCTATGAAAATAAATCTTGCCCATTTTAAACAGCAACAGTGTTGTGCAGGATATAAGCATTAAAGCAATCAGTTATTTATAGTTGAGCATCTCTTTCTCATCACTGGTACATATCTGAGGAAAGAAAAGTTTTATTGACATCTTCAAAGAAAGCTGAGCAAGACATTTCTTTACATGGACACACTTTTTCTGAAAAGCCAAGACAATTGAGATCACTGTTCTAGCCAAAATAAAATCAGGGGAGCCTTCCTGACAATTCCGAATTTTTTGGAAAAGATTTGGATGACCAGCATTCCTAATTTTATGTGGATATATATATCATCCAGGTGACTTCAGATATGGCTTCACTCACCCGCTTTTCAAGAATAAGAAAGAGGGATCAGGGTAGTAAACCGAAATGACTAGCCAAGAAAAAATTCCCAACTTTCTTTCTTCTTTTGTTACAGCTGTTTTTCCATTTTGTACAAAACTGATTGAGAAGATTAGTTCTCAATAACCAAATCCCAGACAGATGTTTAGAAGAGCCTAAAAGTGACATCATCCGAGAGCCGATGGCAACTGGAGATCTGGAAAAAATCAGTCTCTTGGAAATTAAGGAAGTGGAAAAACCAATCTTATCATACAATGCCTTCCGTATATACAACTATGACCACTACGGATGGCGCCTGTTTCTTGTAATTTGATCGTGTATTCTGAATAAGCACAGCAACTCCCTTTAGACGGCAGTTTAATTGCGTAAGTTGTATGGGAAGAAAACTAATGTCTATCACACATGTATACCACAAATCAAACATTCAGATATCATTATCATTACAGTTTGCTGAGATAAAGAGTAAAAAATTAAAAATCTTCACACAGTGAATGTAATATTACAAATTCAATATGACAAGGATGATGAATAATTTTTAGGACTCATAGATATCTGTTTTCTGATTATTGAAGAAAGTGAAGAGTATAATTCACTGAGTGCAGAGCTTACTATTCCAAACCAATATGAAACTTCAGACAAATATAAGTTTCAAATTGAGCTGGTTGCTTCCAAACAAAAGTAAAATTATTTCTCTCACAAAATAACTCTAGATATCTATTAAGTTTCTTCCATATTTAGAAAGATTAAAAAAATAATAATAATAAATAAATAAATTTACAAGTCCCTCTTACAAATAAATTGTCTTAAAAAATTATACTGAGTACAACCAAAAATAATAAAAAGAAAACATTTCTAAAAATTGCAATCCTCGGACAGGGTTATAAAGTTAGTCTCTCTCCTCAAATATTTATAGTTCCACCTTCAAACATGGTCTGATGAACATGCAAATGTACAAGATGCAGGTAAATTGTCTTCATATATTCTATAAATTTCTCTCTTGGGGGAAAAAATTATGAAAAATAAAACAGAAAAAGAGAAGAAACAAGAAACCAAGAACACCTTATTTTCCAACATGGAATTTTCTGTACAAAGACAGGAAACAATACATCTGTTTCCTATTCAGAATAAGATTTATGAGAGAAATGAAAATTTCTATCATTCTTAGTTTAAAATGAACAGATTCTAAATTCCAAAGCTTTCTTTTATTAGCGACAATGGGCATTACACTTTATTACTTTGTTTTCTTCATCAAAATTTAAAGAACAGTAGAAAAAAAAAAAAAAGCTTATTTCAGTGCATAGATCCTCCTTGATGGGTATACTACTTTTATATATAACTTTTTAATTAAATAACAATGGTGTAATTATCTTGAACTTCTGCTTTTGTCTTGAAATGAACACTTAGAAAACAGAGCACTCTGCACTTTCCTGAAACATCACCCAGCCAAACTCTTACAACAGGTAAATAAATTACACATGTTCCACACAACACTTCTGATTCAACCCACAGTTTGTGCTAAATGAAAGATTAAAACCCCCAGGAATGAAAATAGAACATCACTATCTTCACCTTATGAACAAAACAAAACAGAACAAAAAGAACAAACACAAGAACACTGTGATGAGACTATAGATTTAAATGAAAAAACAGCACAGGAATTTGTTGAAACAATTAACAAAGTGACAACATTTGCAGTGGTGAAAAATGTACAGAAGTGCTTGCATAATATCAAACATAGAATGACATTTGACACAGATTATCAATAAAAGATCTTCCCGATCTGATATCCCACATCGAGAAAAAAATATATTAATGAAAGTTAATTTTTCTTGAAATGGTAGCACAGCCTTCACAGAATTTTGTACATCAACTACGACTGCGGTCTTCCAGTGCTCTCTCTCTCTCTCTCTCTCTAAAATGTCACTGTCATATGATAATGGTTTAGGTCAGACATGCCAAAACACAAGCGAAGATCTCATGACATTGCCGTCCAACAGCGTACAATCAGACAAAAGTCACAAAAAAATGAAATACACCAACAGAATAGATTTGTTCCGGCCAAGCAAACAGCTGGAAATCCCCATATAATTTCAGTACAGGGGTACAAACACTCCAACCCGTTCTCTATTACTGACACAGAAAAATGCATAAAAAATGTACGGGACCGGTGACAATAGTTCTCGAATCTTGTAGTGGGGCGGTAACAAACATCAGTGTTTTATTTTTAGCTGGGGGTTCAAAAAGTTGGCCAGAGATTTCCGGGTTTTTGTCAGTCAAATATGAACTTTTAGGTAATGATGTAATAGAATCCCCGATGACCTAACATATCAAATGACTTGTGATTTAATAGCATTTTTCAGTAACTTTAAAGTGCTGAAGATGACATATGCCATTATAATAAAACAATGATCAACTAGTCCCCCCCCGAGCAACTCTCTGGAATTCTGCAGTTGTAGGAGAAAAAAGTTAATGTACTCCACTTTAGACCTGTGACTCCTGGAGGATAACGGCAAACGATCTAACTGCTTCATCTGTGAGTCCTGTCAGAGTCAAAAGCTTGAAACAACAAAGGCCATTGATGTGGCCGATCCATATGATAGATTTTCCTGAAGCAGATTTCATACAGCCGCCATGCAGTCTTCACGGTCAGAATGTTAGGCGATCACACCTATGGTGTTTTGGCTGTGATTCCATAAACAGGCCCCAGTCTCAAAAAGAACTTCCTCAGGGTGGACACAATCTCTTGTTTCAAGGAAAACATGATAGTCTCGCACAGCAGCGGGTAGTACGCACTGGCATGAACTCTGAACTGTTGAGAACAGGAGAAAAATGAACAATGCTATATGGAAGAAAATAATCATCACATATAAAAAAAAGTAAGAATGGAACTAGAGAACTGAGCTGACTCTTCCCTGATACTGGAAAAGACAATTCAGTCATTGACTCATGAACATTTACAGAAAACTCATTTTACCATTTTGCGCACAGTTATGGGAAAAATTTCTGACAAAGTCTAAATTGCTTCACTTCCAAATTTATAATTCTTTTGATTCAATGTACGCATTTCATGTGAATTGGTCCTAAGCAACATTATAAAGAATTCTTTTATCTTTTGACTGAAAAACGTGAAACCAGCTCTGGGTGCAGAGAAATACTTGCTGAATGTCCAACTTCCATCATTTGTTTTTGGTCATTATTTGCAGCATTCAGACTGAGATTCTACATTAAATATTCAGTGCAAGCAAAAAAAAAAAAAAAAAACCTGCATCATCCACATGCACTTTAGCTTACAAAATCTGAAAAATGTCAGCAGCTGATGTACAAAAACAAAACAGAATATTATGGTACTGGCAAAACAAAAACATTACAGTACTTGACCATTTTCTGATATTTTAACACACACATTATTTTGAAACCTAGAGGTGTCAATTACAACTGCCAGAGTGTTTCTATGATGAGCTTCAGGGTTCATAATTCAGGAATGGCAATTTATGCTCTAGTCACTAGAGAACCATTTTGCTAAGGCATCACCCTGCAACGCTGTAGTACAAATCAGTCAACCAATGGCTCATAGTTTTTAATTTGTTTTTACCTCATAATAGTCAAAAAAAGATCTGTCTGGAGAGTTAAAAATTTCTGCTTCCACTTCCTTTATACATAAAATGAAATGTGTGCATGGTGAATTTAAAAAAAAAACTGCTTTTAACCTGCTACAAAAATTAGTGTTTGGGTCTGATGTAGACCGATAGTGTGTAGGATTATCCAACTTTATTGATGAAAACAAAGGTTCATTCGATTAAACATGATACAGAAAATTGTGAAGATCTTCCAAACCCTATTCAATTAAATGGACCAAAATGTAAAATAAACAATGGAAATGATCTGGAAAATGAATCAATTTACACCATAAGCTGCTATTGGCTGTCATGGTTTGTGTGTTTTTTTGTTTTTTTTTTTAAATCATATATGTGACAATGGTGCATACAAATCTGGAAACAAAAGAAAGGGAATTCATTATTTCTATTTTATGAAATTTGTTTGAATTTTTATTAGTAAAAAATTAATAGTTTTCTTGGACCATGATCTGGTACTCTGGAAGTTGATGATTTAATGTAAGTGCCATGCTACTACACTCTGGGATGTTGGGGAGGGAATGTCAACACAAGGTATGAGGAGCAGCTCTTTGAGTAGATCAACACCTGGAAACCTCCAGGGTTAATTCACAAGGAGATGAAATATGTGTTAAAGCTGCAAGGACTATCCTTTTGCCGCAGCCTTACCCTCTCATCTGGCATCCTCAACAATCGGATCAATAGCAGCAACAGCAAGTTACCCCAGGCCTCACGATGACTCTCAGCCTGCAGGCTCAAGAAATATTCCAGTGCCTCCTTACATACTCTGTAACAGAAATCAAACACATGTAAGCATATTCCAGTGCCTCCTTACATACTCTGTACCAGAAATCAAAAGTATGCCAATGTGTCTCAAACTAACACAATAAATGAAATGCTCCTATTTAACAAGAAGTTAAAAAAAAAAAAGAATTAAAATGTTTCCTACACAGCACTGGATTACGAAACAATGGATTGTAAATTAATCACATACATATCTATCTTGATTGCTAAACCACAGTTTAGACCACTATGAGCTATTTAATTGTCACTTCATATCAATGACTTCTGAAAATTGCAAAGAATATAAAACAATACATCGATAAGAAAGAGCTTAAATTATGCTTGATTCCTTCAATTCATTTCTATTCATTATCATCACTTTTCAGAAAAAAACTTTTGGAGAACCTATATATTTCAAAAGTCTGCTATATATGAAAAATCTGCCCTATTTGCAACTAGTCAACCATATTTCTGAAAAGTCTGCCTTATTTAGGAAGTCTGCTATCATTATAAAAAGCCTGAAATTTTACCCCAGCAATTTCTTTTCCACCTCGGGCCAGGAATCCTGCCGACTTGTGTCGTCGTAAACTCGGAAAAGAATGCGAAACAGGCAGGCCAAACTCTGCGTCTCTTGCTTCAGGAGATTTGGTTTGGCTTTACCCTTGAAGCCTGAAAACAAACACTTGGCTGTGTTATCAGCATGAAGGTGACATGTCGGTGTCAAAATATATCTTACCTGTCCAAATTTGAAGCCGACAACTTTAAATTTTGGAGACTGTACCAAAACAGAATAATAATACTACTAATAACAGAGACTATTTATCTTTGCATTATTGCTCTAAGCACTTTCAAATCTGTTATTACTGTTTCATTACTAACGAAAATAGACCGTATCTGAGTGATAAGCTGAACTCTGCAGTAACCACAGCAACCAAACATGCATTTGACATCTATCTGCGTGGTATGCTCCGTTTGCATTACCGATTTGCAACTTCTGTGGGTAAATCATAAGTGGTTTAATTTAAGCTTTTGTGCTGGGAAAAGGTTTTTGAAAACACATAAATACTGATGACACTAAATGTCAATAAATTTCTGCAAGTTTTTAACTGTGATGTGATTACATCGAACATCTCTGAAAATTAACTATACCTGAATGATATTCAAATGGACAAAAAAAAAAAAAAAATGATTGTTTCAGCTAGAGGATTTTATTTCTGAGAAACTTTCCCACAATGCAGAAGTGAAATTGGCCAGCTAAGTTCTGCTACATTGTGCAAATGAATAAACTTGTTATCAAATGCACAAACACTTCTTACGGGAAAACTGTGATGAACAAGTCATATTTTGAATTATGGCTGAAGTAAAAATTAGAAAAAGTGATTGATTGAAGAAGTCACTTTCCCATTAAATATTTCAAGAGAGCTAAAGTTGTTGTACCAACTGCATCAATTCATAAAAACATTTTTTTTCCTCCACTTCACAAAGATGAATTTTTCTGTCTTACCAGCCTTCCACAAAATGTTTCTCTGCTCATGATTTGAGTTGAAAGACTTGGCAAATCGATGGGATTCCAAGAGGCAGTCGACAAACATGAGCAACTGACTGGAGGAGAGGTAGCTGTACATCCCTTGCTCATCTCCACTGTGTTCATGATAGGAATCTGTCAGCGAATCTGTGTCCCCTCCCTGCTCATGAGAAACAAATATATGTTGCTGCTTTATTTCATTCACTGAAAAAGTATCAAAGAAAACCTTTTCCTATCATCTAATGTACATGCAGTGCTATCAGAAACAGAGGACAAAACAAGGCAAATTACAAAAATTCATTAGCAATTGAATCCAATGGGGAATTTATAATAAAATAACTAAAAAAAAACAAAAAACAAGACCATGCAATATTAGAAAAATAATGATATGAAATCAATAGGCGTAAATACCCTCAAATAATGGACTTTAAACCAAAATAAAAGCATTTTTTCTTTATAAGTTGCATGGTCTGTAACTGATAATCTGGCGTATTTCTCTACTGACTGCTAGGTGAACTAAACAATAAAAACACGCTGATTCTTTTCCACATCAAAAAGAATTGTCACTTTATCATAAATAATTTCCTTCAACCCTGATGTCTAGATATACTGGGTATAAGAAAATACTTATGAAACACAACATGATGAAATCAGGTGTTTGTCAAACTAAGGCAGCCGTAAAAAAACATGATTTTCAAACACTGAGTGAATTTTTTATTCTATTTTTTTTTTTTTTCTGTTCATAAAACCACTGTATGTCTATTCATATATATATATCTATACATATATGCCCAAATATTGACCAGCGCCTAATTTCAGTGTGTCAATCTCATACTGAAGATTCCATCTCATCACCTTTGCCACAGCCAAGTTTTCAGCATCCTCCTTGCGGCTGGTGGCCGGGAAGAAGACAATGTTATCAATGGTCTGAATCAGCTCCAGCTGAACCACACAGCGAATCAACAGGCCTTGAAACAACTGCTGGTCACTTGCTGTTTCTGAAATAAAAAAAATAATAAATGAGGAAAAAACAAAACAATCCAGAGCACTACATTTTCTCTCAATGAACTGATGTTGTTTGTGGAATTTTAACTAGTCTGTCATATAATTGATAGAACAAAACTGACTGCTAGTTTAACCCTTAAAGTGTCAAGTGGCAGACAAGTTTAAGCAGTAAGTGAATGTTCTGTACAAGCAAGTTTTTAAATTTCAGTTTTTGTCTTGGTAACATAATGGTCATCTCAGGGCTCGACAAATTTTTTTTTTTCAGCTTGCTCGATCGGGCAGGCCCACTCCAAAGTAACTTGCCCGAAGCCTCCCTGAGGCCTAAGGGTCATCTAATTACTAGTGATCATTGCTATTAATAAAAGGCCATTATATTACCAGTACAAATTATTACATACCAATATACACCTTTGAGGTGAGGCTGTGCACAGTAAAGAAAGTGAGAATGCCAACCAAAGTGAAACAAGCAAATGCGAACAATGAACGTAAACTGGAAATGAGAACTTGCTCGACCAGGCAGTGGCTTTTCAGACCTGCTTGCCCGATGGAAATTTACTTGCCCCCGGCTATTGGGCAGGCGATTTGTCGAGCCCTGGGTCATCTGACACTGCATTGTAGCCTTAAATACCATTTCTCAAAATCATGCGTTTACTCAAACTTGATTCAGCTTGGGTGGCATCAACTGATACATATCGGTTAACTTCTGAATCAAGAATGCTTTGTACAATTTTTCCACACTGAATGACATAAATAAGCCCATCCATCTATCTTGACCTGCCCACTTATCTATAACACGTTTGAACTCCCTTGCTGTCTTGAGATTTCATGATTACTAGGTCTCTTATTTTAGTCGCTGTACTGAAATTAATTATGACAGTCAACTGTCTCTGATTCTGCACTATTGCAGAGAAAGAAAAAAAAAAGAGTCAAGGAAAATGCTCAGTGTACATGGTTTTATGATTTATGGTCTATAAAAATGAAACTTAATAATACCATTTTTTAGTTTTTTAAAAAATTATTTGCCCTACTCACTTTTGATTGGTCTAGCCTCATGGACGTCTGATGACATGTTGCTCTGAACACTCTGCATACTGTCTGCACGGCCCATTCGTCCCGCCTCCGGCACCTCCTCCTGGAAAAACGAGAGCACTGGTTAGTATAATTATTTAATATCAACTTTCCTGTCCACCTTCTATTATCATAATATACAATAAAAGGTAATTTGACAGCTGTACTATATCCTTCCTTTAACCACATAAAGTTCAACCATTACGCATCAAGCACTAATTAAAATCCAGGAGAGAAGGTGACTATGAAACTATAAAGTGAATCTTCTCATTTCTTCAACAAAAGGATCAGTGAAGTGAAGATGAGTCCCATACATCCTGGAAAAAAGAAAAGTGCAAACTATGTGGTACAAATATCCCTGTGGTTTCTTATATGTGATATGATTACATAAGATTTTCGAAGACAATGTCAAATGTTATACAGATAAGCTATCATAACACAAGTCCTGCAAATCTTGGCCTTACTTCATGCTCTGTCCCCGCCTCCGGCCTCACAGGCGATTGGACTTCACCATGGACTTCTGGCTGCCAGGTTAAAAGTCTGTAATGCAGTGAAAACAAAGAGATCATAACAAACACAATATATAAATGTTGTCAATAAAAGTTGAGAAATGATCTCAAAATCAACTGTGAGAATCAAGGAAGGAGCTGTGGTCTGTCTGTAAAGCCATCTGTCTCAATTTGTGACACAAAGAGGTTTATATGCTTGCATACCATAGGTGGCCGCTTCAGGACAAAAGCAATGCACCAGCATCTCTAAAAATTTGCTCTAATATTCACAGCCAAGGGTACCTCACCCTTCTGAATCATAGCAATGCTACACAAGTGTAGAGCATGCATTTTCTGACATTGTCACAACAATTTTTCTGGGCACATATTTTTTTTTTTTTTGGCAGCTGCAGATTTACAATGGAACAAGAATTCCTGGAAAGATGATTTTTTTCACGGACATGGGATTTCCTTCTTCAAGCATTCACAACTCTCATTACAGCGAGTTCATTGATTTTCGTTATCAAAAGTAATGCTAAAATAAAATAATTACTATTTCACGGGCAGCACCATGTTTTTTAAGATTGGAAGAGACTTACAACTAACCCCAACCCTATTACTTTAAATGTATCATGTCGGACATGGTCACACACTTACTTATCAGGAATAGTGGACTTGAAAATGTCAAGCATACAACTGCAAGTCTGGTCCCAGGCATCCGATGTGAACTTGCTTCCGTTTGAAATCACAAGGTTCTCCAAGCAGTTGGTGCCAGATCTGTATACAAAAAAAAAGCAAACCATACAATATCCAGTTACAATGATTTAATGCTTATACTCACTATTGGTAGAAAAATTATCACATTGAGAGAGAGATCGTGAGAAACTTAAGTGGGGAAAACTGACACTACTGACAAATTTCATTCTCATCAGTCAATGATGAGCTGGACACTTTCTGAAATACATCTTAATTCTCATCACTTGCAGTCTTCTCCAGATGTCATTATTTGTCCCTCACTGTTTTCTTCAGCTCTACACCACAGTCCCTTTCAAAATTATTCTTCCCCTTCTCTTCCGCACAGCTGTCCTGGTCATGGGCAGCATCCGTTTGTCTTGAGAGACGATGGTGTAATGCTAAGACTGGGGATGGCATCTTCTTGAGTGGCCGCGGAGCCCCACCCCAGAATGGCGGCCTTGTAAACAGTTGTTGCAAATAAAGGGGGTTGACACTGCCACAGAGGCTGCCCTTGCTTCTCTCCTTGCCCTTTAGTCAGCGAGCTGGTCGTTTCTGGTGGTTTCTGCCCTCATCACTCCCTCACTGACAGTGGCTCTCCAGAACTGGCGGTTGTCGACAGAGCATTCCCAAGCATCCTACTGTAACTACAAGTCCCCATGTTTTCTTCACAAGATCTGTCATTCTTATACTTGAAGATGTGACATCTTCTAATCTTCATTCTTTTCTTTATGCTTATAGGCTTTTACAGCTCAGACTTCCTCTAACTTTTTCATTACTAGTGCAGACCCTTCTGAATGAATCAGAAACAATTACCTCAAATAACAATTGTCAAATATTTGTATACCTAAAAGTAATTCCTTGATTTAGTTATATATGACTCAAATACTTTTGTCAATATTTAGTTTCTGACATTAAAAATAATGGATGTCAAATAGTGGAGTGGATGGTCTGTATACTTGGAAACATCCTCTATATAAAAATACCTTTACTGTGATCAGAAACAAAAACTGAAATAGTATGGCTATGTGTCTCATTCTTCTAGACTTGTAAAGCCATCTTGTAAGGCAAAGTAAGAGGCAGCCGTAGAAGAGAGAGATCAAGAAAGATCGGAGGATAACATCTGAGAAAGGATAGGAATGGAATTGGCCAAATCTCAGAGAGCAGGTCACTTAGGGAATAAATTTCCTAGGATACCTCGCTAACTGCTCGTTGTCCTGTGCCACACACCACTGCAACATCTGATACAGGTCTGTCAGGAGCAAGGGGGACAACTGCTCATAGTACTGAGAGAAGACATCCACGATGGCGTAGAGGGCGTGATTGCAGGTAGTTGTCATCCATTCAGCTTTCTGCAAGATATTGTCACATATCATAATAAATTAATGCTATCTATCACAATTGCAAATGCAAATAACTGTTTTCACCCACATTTAAAAATCTAAAAAAATAATTTTCTATTATAACTTTCAGTCACCCGGAGGCCGTTATCTCGTAAATAATGACAGGTTTCCACATATCAACCATCTAAATTCGATGTAGGATATTTATTTCTTGTACATCATGAAAATAAATGACACCACTTTTAGATGATCAATTTGCATCTATAGATAACTCAACATATCACACAGCTGTAAGATGCAATATGGAAAAACAAAAAAGATGTGGCCTGAATACGTAATAAGAACTAATCTTTCATACCTCACTTTGCTGCTCAGGCAATTTCATAACATCAAAGATCCGAAAAACAATCTTGAACAAATCCTTCCACCAGTGGGACTGAAAGTTTTCACCATAAGTCTTCATGATCTCGAACATCACGGTCAAGCCTCTGTTGTAAAGAGAGAAAAATAACGGCTCCATTTTTTTTTTTTCCAGAAATCCAGTGTATCATTTTTTTTTTTCATTCAAAGACAGCAAAATGGACAGCCAGCCATCCAACTATCGTTATTCACAGATACATCGTGCATTAAACTGACTATAGAAACAGTCTATCCTAAAATTTCAAAATTGGCCTCAGCTTTAAATTTAGTACATTTATGATTACACTTATCATCTGCGATACAATAGAAGAAGAGTCAATTTCCTCTGTAAATAAATGCAACTCACTTTAATATGTTTTTAAAAGCAGAATGTGAATGCCAGTAGTGTTAACAAAAGGTCACAAACCAGAAAAATAAATAAAAAACACATAAAAAAAAAAGTAAGAATACTTTCAGAGAAGGCGTTGGAAATCAAAGTTAAATTCCATTCACAATATACAGTATTCTCTCCGCCATATAAATTCAAATGCGTTTTCTGTACCTGGTTCGAACATCCAGCTTGCAACGATTGATCACACATGACAACTCAAACAAGACCGGGAACCAGCCTTTCACCCACACTCTGTCTTCCTCAGGGACCGAGATCTCTTCTCCTGCGTGTTCCCGAAACATCTGTCAGACAAAGAGATGTAGCAGATTATGGAAACTGTAGTTTTTTTATAATTATGCCATTTGTGTTTTGTTTGTACTGCACAACAGAACACATGCAATCATTTTCATTCACATCTTAAGACTCAAATCAGAATCATGGAATTTGTCAAAACAACCACGCACTCCCACATATAGTAAAACAAATTAAACCAGATGGCAAAATCTTGATTACAACAAAACACCTGTTGCCAAATGACTGCATATTATAAATAAATATTGAACAAAAACCTTTTATACATTTACAATAGAAAATAATGCAGACAACCAAATTCATATAATGCCATTCAGGTTAGAGTCATTTCACTTCCTAATTGTCTTCCAATTGACTTCTCTTTGAAAAGCTGTCAGGGATGACCATCAAGAAAAGTTACACTATTTTCAAAAAAACACCATTCGCTATATGTCATGTCACTTTACAATTCTATTTTTTTTTCCCTCTTTTTTTTTTTTTTTTTTAGGTTCGGAGTGATGATGGCAATCATAAACACTGTTACACAAATAACCTAATTTAACACTTGATCTCTGTAAAGTCACTTTCACAACAGATTTCCCATGAAGATTATTGACACATCTCTCTGTATGAGTTAAAGATGTCAGAGGGTGTAGTCATAGAATTTTGACATTGAGCATAACTTTAACAGAATTTCTCTGATCTGAATCCTAGAGAGGTATAAAAGCAATAACTGTAAACTTCTGTTTTACCCATGAAAAATAATAATGCGTAAAAACTTAACAGTCCTTACGTTGTTTTGTCAATTCAATGCTTCAATTTCTTATGCCACTTCATTACTATATACAATGCAACTCTGCTTTGCACATAACTGATTTAATCCATTTTCTCAAAAAAAAAAAAAAAAAGCTAAAATCTGATTAGGGCCCCTGTAGAATAAAGTCTAACAATGCTACTCAGAAAAACAACATACATTTGGTTTCTCTGCAACATATTTTGCACAGTTCCTGATGAGTCGAATGGCCTCCATGCTGGTGTCTGGAAAGGCTGCATTGCAGGCAAACTCTGACAGGCATTTCACTGCATCTTGGAATGAATCAATGATAGCTGCAAAGTGCTTCTCAAAGATGTTCACTGTGAGGGAAAAATACCACACAGGCAAAGCTTATTATGTTAGTCATTTTTGTTTTTGTGGTTGTTACATACATAACAGCAGCTTTCTTCACAAGCATTCTCGTTTATGAATACAAAATGTTTATCTGCATTCAGGAACAAGGTTTTAATGAAGTATAACTAAAATAAATTAAGAAACATTTAGAAAAAAATGTCATCAAATATTTTTCAGTTCCACTGAGGTAGGTGCTAATTTCTTGCCACTACATATGAGGATAGTAGTGGTAACTGGATTTGTCGAGGAAGACAGGTGAACACTGATTCCATCACTTCTACAATCCATCTACATAGTTCGAAGTTCTGGTAACAATTAACAACATATACGAAATATCTAAACCTTGTTTCTTAGCACTGCTAATAAGCAAATATATAATCAATAAAAATGAAAATCTGTCCAAGCTTACAGATAATTTTTCCTGTGGTCTGGAATGACAGATCGACAATGCCCTCGTCATGGTCTGACGCAGCCAGGTGGAATACACTGAAGATATTTTTCCAACCAGACTTGATGTTGGCGGCTTGTGAATTTACCATCTGTGCAACACATCTCACAACCATGTCACGGATAGCAGGAGATCTGGAGAGATGTCACAGAGTATAAGACTGCATTTATTTATGTCTCAGCTTATCCTAATCCACGTGTGGAGGGTTAATTGTTGCACACCAGGTATAAAATGAGTCTGATGTTTTTTATGTGTAAAGTTAAAAGTAGCCTACCACTGGAAGTGGATGCACTTCACCTCAATTACAACATTATTTAACCCTTCACAGTCAAAGTTCGTGATCCCCATGGTCAGTAAAATC
This sequence comes from Peronia verruculata, assembly GCA_038406235.1. NCBI lineage: Eukaryota > Metazoa > Mollusca > Gastropoda > Systellommatophora > Onchidiidae > Peronia > Peronia verruculata. The sequence goes on from JBCAUA010618399.1 coordinate 25,012, forward strand.
CTATGTTCTCAATTAGGTCTCTCTATGACATCCGACCCAGCTTCCCAACGAATAACATAATCATCCTTACAAAAGTAACCTGTCTTTAAAAGTGTGGCTCCTCATTTTGATTTGAAACTCCTATATATATGATGTAAACATGTGCTAGCTTCTCCCTTTTCCAACTTGTCACCCATCTACAATCTAGTGTGAAGAAATCGGTGTTCTACAGATTATATATATATATATATATGCTCCATCAATGAAAAATGTCCTTGAAGAACAGGTGAATGCAATGAGTTTCTCCAGGTTCATTCCCTAGATCTAAAATGTTTGTCACAACATCCAACTTACTTGTTTCTCTTCATGATATGTTCAAAGGGCCTCAAAAAGTCTTTCTGGAACCTGAAGTTGGCAAATTCTCCTTTCTCAATGAATTTCATAGAGAGCTGACGCAGCGAGTCCACAGCGAAAAATGCTATGTCCTCATTTGGATTACAACCAACCTATCAAAGAGACAAAGATAAAAGAGTTACTGCAAGACAATGTAAGTTGATCTAACAAGGAAGTAACTACAACATCTGATCTTTTTAGTAATGAATGATTTTAAATCACTCAAAACAATTCATGGAACTACGGCTTAAGTTCCCATCTAAGAGTCAAAATAAAAAATTATTTAAAGATACATCAATTTTGTTTTTTAATTGTCGTCTGAGTCCTCATAGATGAAAATATTCAATATCAGCATTGTCTTATACACACAGAGCATGTCGAACAAACCTTATTGGAATGTTCACTAAGATAGCGCCTTAATCTGACAGGCCTTGCTCCGTACATTTACAGTCTCTTACCACGTCAACCATCTTCTTCCACTATATCTCTTATTTGTCTTGACCGTATTAAAGTCAACGAGCACAAACACTTGTAGAGTGGTGGACACTCATACTGCTTCTCTGGCTGGGTCTTGCTGCTACAAGTACAGGTCATACAGAACAAACCTTATTGAAATGTTCGCTGAGATAGTGCCAGATCCTGGACCACTGCAAACGGACACGGCCCATGTTGTAGTAGGAAATCTCCACAATTTTCTGCAGACTGAACATGCGAGGATGAGCCGTGCTGGCGAGTTCATCCATCGAAACTTGACACAGAGCCCGGGTGAATTCAACTGGAAATGGTGACAGTAAACAATTTAATTCGTAACTTTTTAAAAACTGCGCATGTTGGAAGAAACTATAGTGACAGCAATAACAAGAGATAACACTTTGTGCTTTAAGATGATTTATAGCTAAACTAGGCCATTTCACACCATCTGCTGTCTGGAGGGCTAGATACATGTATAATGAGCAAATAGTGAATCCCTTCCCCCCTGTGACACTACTAGGATTAATCAGAATGAGCTTTAAAATTCTCTGATCTCTTGTTCATGGGAAGAGTTGGGAATATAAATTCATGCCAGATGGTCTGACAGCTTGTCATAACAACATTGCATAGTTCACAGAACCATAAGAAAGGACTGATGAGGGAGAAAATACCACTGAAAGAATCCACAAAGCTATGATTAATCTGACACTGAACAACACCAAGATCACACTTTTAATTAACTACAAAACTTGACCACACATAAACTTCCATTCTTCAAGAAGGCCTATTTCAGGTTAAATTAGGTTTCAAATAGTCAGAAACTAAACTGCTGGCAAAATAACACTTGCTTCGTGCGTAAACTTCAATATAAATCTTTCCAGATTACTTCATTTCTTCTGAAATATCTTTGTTTTATTTAAAAAGAGTAAATTGCAAACAAAAGCAGCTACAAAGTCAAATGTCGGAATGAATTTCAAATATAAACTTAATTATTGTCTTCATACATTTACAATATCAATATTCTAAAAAAACTGATAAGATCTCGTGTAAACCTAACACTTAGCTTACCAATAGCATCTCCATCCAGCTTCACCGAGCCTGTGAAGATTCTGTCTACCGCCACCACCACACTCTGAGAGCTTGTTTCTCCCACCGTTTCCTGGAAGTTGGCAAGCCGTTGTCGGTCCATGTTACCCATGTTCCCTTTGACTATCACTGGAACGAAATAAGCAAAACGCCCTGAAATCTGGCTCATGTCATATAGTTCTGAAGACTATGACTTTGTATGAAGTGCATTCACTTTTGTCACGTTTCTTCCTAAGCAATGAGAAAGAAAAAAAAAAAAAAGGTGTAATTTAGTGACTTGAGTGGATGCACATCTTCTATCAAGGTCTGGATGTACTTCATTTACTAAATCTTCACCAAAAGCTACATCACAAGTTTCAAAGTCTTTTTTCAATGACACATGGTAAACAAATAAATATTCTCTCAAAACATTAATTTTTGAATGCATAGTAGGTCATTGTCAAAGTAACTTTATCAATTACTTTAAAAAAAAAAAAAAGTGAAAAATAGAGGGGATTGTATTATTTCTGTCATTCCCAGCACAGAAAAGGCACAGCTGGGTTACTGAAAGAAGAAAGCAATGATTCTGATTTAGTCAATGCTGAAATTAAGATTTTAGGCAATTTTACCAGAACTCAAAGTTGTTTTTGTTTTGTGTGTGTGTGTGTGTGTTTTTTTTTTTTTCTTTTCTTTTTTTTTTTTTTTTTAAATCAGGAGTTGAATTTGCTGTCTTGGTTTTGAATGGAGTTGAATAATTGCTTTTTCTACCACTTTACCTTCGGGATCATGGGCCTCTACAGGATTGTTAGAATGTGGTCCACTTGCTATATACTTGGTCTTCACACCTGTGCCAATCAGCTGGGCAAGTTCAAGTTGGGAAATGCAGCGGAGAATCTGAAATAGATACCAAGAAAAAAATAAGCTGACACGAGTAAATACTGAATCTTTTTTTCCACCTATATTTCTCATTGAGGGATCGTTGTGTTAATTCCCTAGTATATCCCTCTGCCAGACAAAAGAAGTGTTGAGCAAGCAGTGTAAAAAGGTAAATATCTCTTTAGTTCATGTCGTTCGAAAGATAATCACAAAAATTTTTTAAAAGTTATAACAGTAAGATAAAAACATTCTTTTTATACTATATTTCTAAAAAAAAAAAAAAAATTTCATGGTGTATGTTTCAAGCAAAGGGTGCAAAGAGGTGATTTTTTCGCCACCTGTACACAGATTGTTCAACACTCTTTCTGTCTGGCAAAGGGAAATAATAGAGTGGGGCACAATGGTCTTTCATAGTTCAAAGTGAACTTTGTCGCAGTGTTACATTCACATGTTGGGGATGTTGTCTGTAAGTTACTATAAGTTGCATTATAAAAATTGATCAGGGCTGGGAGTAGGGTGATGGACAACTCAGTGAAAAAAGATGCCAGGAAAGAGCTGTCCAGCTGCAGACTCTCCGTTTGGTCAGGATATCTTGTAGGAGTAAAACTATTACTCATGGTGATAATGGTAGTGACAGTACTTCATAATCTTCACAGTGAGCTGGTGTTAGCGAGAAAAGAAATTTTAAAATAATTTCACCTCCGGCAACACTGCTCAGAGACCTCGTAGATAAATCCTAGTTCTAATTAGTTGTACTTCTAATGCATCTCATCACTAAATGTTGTTCTATGTATGTTACAAATATATGAAGCAAAGATTGATCAACTGGCAATATTTACTAAAAGTTCAAACTGATTTTGGACAGAAATGGCTTTCAGCATAAACAGGGGCACTGCGAAATGAAACAAAGCGAAGACTGTTTAATTAGATTAGTTGTCTAGTGGTAATTTTGGCTAGAATCACAACCCAAAGCCTAAAAAAAAAAAAAAAATTAAAAAAGTATTTTTAAAGAATGAATCTAACAATTATGGAATAATTAAAACTGCGGCTTCCTTGGAGCGATCTATTTGAAACACTGTCAACTGAGGAATGATAACAGTGGCTTTCTTTGATCTCTTTAGGACACTTGTCTCACCTCCAGCCAAGATTTGCCCAGATAGTTCCCGTCCGTATGAGCCACAGAGATGAGCGTCTTGATGGTGTCGATGTTCTTGGTCTTCATCTCGGTGATGGGCGTAGCACAGGTCAACAAGGTGAACCTAGCCAGGGCTTGGACGTAGGCATCTCTCTCAAGCTGAGAATAAAATTCAACGTTTTTTGTTGTTGTTTTTTTTTGCTACCTTCTTTCAACTGGCACAGTATATTAATGGCTAAATCACACGTTTACTTTTTTATGGCCTATCAATAATTAGCTTTTATTTTCTCTGTGCATAAATTCTCTGGACAAAATACAAGATGTGCCTTACGACTCAAGAAAACAGAATAGAAAAAACTTTACAAAATGTTTGAAAAACATACTATGAAACAGTTTCCAACCGAAACCTTTCAATTCCTAAACTTGATTACCATGCATATAAAAAGTTGCTTCAATATTTCATAGTAACATGGTATGTGTTTGGGACATAACACGAGATATGTTTAACGATAACATGTTGGTCTATATCTTCTTTCTGTAAGACACTTGAGAAAAATTTCTTCTGCACTTTTCAAATGTAAAATTATTCCTAAACACAAAGACAAGATGACATTCACTGACTTCGTTGAAGAAATGAACTGATCCAGACACACAACAAGATAGATACCTCCATGTGAAAGATACAAGCAATTCTGATAGCACAACGAATGCCATCCAAGCACAAGAGAGCAATTTCATTGTCATCACAGTCCTGGAGTCCCACGCTGAAGGCAGCCAGGAATGGAGTCCATGCAAGCTGTGGGCAATCAAAAAGTTCTATTTCAATTCTCAGAGAAAACATACGGTTGATGTCCTCAGTTAGTTACATAATAAGGCGTCATTGTATCATCCATATTATGAATAGGAACAATTAACACTAGGGACAACAATAATGAATTTATCTTCACATTAATGGTCATGAATGACTCTGAAAATTTTAGACAGCATAGCTGATTTCATAACAAGATCTTTTCTTCTCTCAAGGATTCACACACATTTAACCACACCATTTTAAATCAGAAAAAAAACTTCAAATGGCAGAACTGTATTTCTTACTTTGCTCCTTTAATGAGGAGATAATGATTGTCAACTGAATAAAAAGGGTTCACTAGTCAATTGCAAAATGAACCAAATTTTAAGCTCATGGTTCAAGCTTTACAAACCTGCTATTTAGTCATTCAACATGACCCATTACCTATATATGTGCAAGCAGCATCAAAATCCCAGGAATATTCAGAAAAAAAAAAATAAAAAATTACGAAAACCTGAAAAAACCTTATCCCCGAGAAGTTGACAGCACGCACCTTGAACATTGGTCTGACATGTTCCTGGTGTGTAGCGCTGGTGAAACTGGCATGACAGTGGCTGACACTTTCCATCAACGCCTTGGCTGTGTGAGCCATGTGTTCCATCTCTACGTTGTACAACAGCCGTCTCTGCTTGTCTGACGTAATATCCTCTGCCAAATACCAAGGCAATTTTAAAAATTACAATTGATAACTATTCATCTATCAGGATCTAGATTTCTTTTTAAAAAATACATGTGCTAGTCTGTTGTTGTTTTTTAACTTTATGTCTATATTTGAGGAACTATATTGACCAAATGTTGAAATTATTATGTCCATATGCTGATGTCTGAGCAAAAAAATGTTATAGCATATCTAGAGGCAAACTACATGTGTATGCAGTTTTTCACACATGGACAGATAGAGTGATAGAAAGAGAACCAGGGCATGTTTCAATAAGATACACAAAGATAAAGAGATTTTATCTTCTTTCATGTTTATCCTAGGTCTAATGTGTTCACAAAATATACATTTCAGGTTTTGCTGAACTAAGATGCAAGATGAGAGGACAACGCACTTGCTGAGGTGTTGAGCTTGTGACCAGCGCTGTGAGCTTTCATCTTGATCTCTTTGCTAGCAATCTCATCATAGATGGCCGACAAGAACTCTGGCGGCAGATCTTTGCTGTCGTTGATCCCTCGGTTCATGCGAATGTACTGCTCCTTTGTCATCTTGGAGCTAGGTTTGACCTGGAAGTAATACATTTTGTGGCAGTTGAGTAAATAAATGAAAATTGGAAAAGTTGCATCATAAAAGCATACAGATCAATGCACTTCTTTTTTCGGGGGGGGGGGGGGGGGGGGGAAGGGGGGGCAACCCGGAA